>JACBWW010000027.1:3823233-3856397 GCA_020086605.1 Lanius collurio
CTCACATGAACAGAAGAGAAAAGAACACAGAAAAAAAACCCTCTGCACTTTCCTCCTTAAATCACGATAAAGATCATAAACCCCCCCACAAAAACAATATAATAATCCTCAATAGATCAGAGCTACACTGACAAACTGCATGAAATCTTCCTCCCAGTGTTTCCTTCCCCTTCTTTAATTTAGTTGCAAACTAGCTCGGAATAAATTCTGGAGTCCCCAAATATGCATTAAAATGAGTGTGACACAGGGAAAAATCTGCTTAGAAATAATCTGTATGTAAGGTTGCATTGCTCAAAGAAGAATTTTTCCAAGCAATACTCTGACTTCATGTCCCCATGAGAGAGACTCTGTTCATCATCTAAAAGGCTGTAATTAATTGGGAAAAAAATTACAGGGTGATTACTGAGACACACATGGGAGGTGAGATAGACTGTTAAATGTATTTCCAAGAGGAGATGTGGAAAGTATTACATTTCCTTGTCCAAATAACCATAGTTAATATACATTGATCAACTACTGCTTCAGATATGTGCATGGCTTATCAGTTTATCAGCATCTCAAGGTTCTGTGCCAATTGTTCTCATATGTTCTCAATATAATAACAGCAAAAAGGACAAAAAAATAAATGGGAAGATCTATCTACTACTACCACCTCAGTAGATCAATATGTGTCCTAACATTCTTATCATGGAAATCATTATCTTGGACAACAGAAATCCTTTTACAGCAATAAATCTTTAATATTTTAGTTATTAATTTAGATCAGTCATGATGGACCCAGGAAATTTCAGACAGGCACAGGAAAAAGACCTAAAATTAATCCAACATAATTGTGAAAACCATGTGACCTTAGGTTAAAACTTTCACCTCTCTCATGGGTTTGAGATTTTTGTCCAGTTTTTCAAGGCCTAATGAGACAGATTCTGATTTTACCTTGTGATGGAATTCTGTAAAACAAATAAAATAAAGCTAATGTGCTGTTTTATATTACTGTCAACCAGAGAATAGTCAAATCCTGCATTTTGGAATTGGAACATGACAACTGTCATAGCAAACAATACAATTTGTGCCAAATATTGAATAGATTCTTGCTGCTGCAAGCCATGAGCAATAGCAGGTGTTACTACACAAAGTCTTGAGGTTTTTGTGGGTATTTCCACACTTCCACATTAGATTTTTTTGGGGTTTTTTTGAGCTGGTAGAACGGGAAGTTGCCACAGCAGTGGACAGTGTGGCCTTCTTGGGTCAGCTGGGGACATGGCTCACATGGAGTGTCCCCATGCTGGGGTGGTCACACCCCACTTAGAAACACACCCTGAGGGCAGCTTGGCCCTTTTACTGCCCCGTGAGCTGTGCAGGGAGATCGATGCCCTGGAGCAACCCAGGGCTGCCTCCCCTGGCACTGGTTCCTCATCCTGGTGCTTAAAGAATAACTCCAGATTAATGAGAAAAAACACAGACTGTGGAAGGAGTGAACCTTGTTGCATTGGGAGTTTGTGCCAGGACCACCCCAGGCTGCAAGGTGGGCTCCCTTCTGCCTCTAATCCCTACAATGGTTAAAGATTACCCCTCCCAAAAATACTCTTTTCCACAGCTGCACCCAAACTGCAGGATTTTACTGCAGACCCTCAGCATGCTGGGCTGCAGAGCTCTGCTCTGGAGCATTACCAAATTTTAGGGGAGAAAAAAATGAGTAACATTTTTGGTATATCGAGTACCAAACTGCCTTTGTGGAGATACCCCAAGGCTCCAGCATCTCTCCGAGGGTTTTGTTCTCAACCTCATTTCCACTCCATACAGAAAGAAATTTTCTGTGAAGTTTCTGTTCCTCTTACACAGATCTGCTTCCTTGTACACACATCCATTGCCTTGGCTCTCCCAGACTCACATCCCACAAAAACAGTGGTTTATGGAGCAGGATTGTTCACTGGTGCCCAAACTGTGGTGCAGGTTGTACTTTGGCCTTGTTGCAAGTTTATCCTCTGAAATAAAGCGTTCTTTCCCAAAACTGATAAAGCCCAGCCAGCTTGGAATCCCTCGAACCCGTATTTATTTATTTTTCATGTTTACCCTCATTTTAAAGGCGAAAAAAAAAAAACTTCTCCCGTTCAGAACAGGAGCTGAACGGCCTCAGAGGTGCAGGGCGGGCAGGATTTTCAGCCCCCTCTCTCCGGGTTCGGGGCGTTTTTGGGCCGTTCCACGGCGACTCCCCGCACCCTCGGGGGGTGTCCCCTCTCCCCGCGGCGACAACGGCGACCCCTCCGCCGGCAGGGGCGTGGCAAGGGCGTGTCCGGCCACGCCCCCGCTGCCATTGGCTGGCGCGGCGGGAGGGCGTGGCCGGAGCGGATAAAGGCGCCGTGCGCGGGCGGAGCGGCAGCACCGCGGCTCAGGCCGTGCGGTGCCAGCGATCGGCGGCCACCGCCCCGGACCCCCTGCCCGCCGGACCCCCTGCCCTGCCCGCAGGACCCCGCACACGGCCCAGGTGCGCTGCCCGCGGGGGGAACGGGGCGGCCCCGAGCGATCGGCGCGATTGCTTCGCGAGGGGCTGCGCTGGGACTTCCCCGTGCCTCGGTTTCCTCGCTGAGGAACGGCTGATTCTGCCGGATGGGGCTCGGTGTCCGCCAGCTGTTGGCAGCTGGCACGTTTGGTCCTCCTGGGCTTTTTTGAGAGCTTTCTTGGGGAAGAAGGGGTCAGACTGGGGGAAGAGTCGGCTGCTGGCAGGAAGGTGTTTTGTACCCGGAAGAGGCAAAAAACTTCCCCAGTTCAGAACTGGAGTTGAATCACATTAAAGGTGAAGGGTGGGCAGGTTTGTGCCGGCTGTGGGTGATGGGGAGGCTGCTGAGGACAGGCTGAGGCTGGAACTCCTTGCAGGAACACCCCCGGTATGTGCCCCAGCTGAATGTTTCTTTGCTCCTTATGCAACATCCGCCTGGGATTTTGTAACTCCAGATGTTGATTCAAGGAGGGGAGCCGGATTTCTGCAAGAAAAACAGCCTGGAAGGAGGAGGGGGGGTCGGGAAAGGGCTGTGCAGACTGTGCTCTGGGCAGGCGGTTGTGTATGAGGGGAATTATTTTGGTTTTGCACATAGCTCTTGGAGCTCTGTGGATTTAATCCATGTGCAGTGAGCACCAGCGGCCATTCCCTGTGCAGGGTTGCACGTCCCGTTTCTCCAGAGGTCACATCGGTTCCATTTACACCCCTGCGGCTTTCAGGATGCAGGGGTGGGTCAGGGTGGGTGCTGACAGCTGCCTCTGTGCTCCCAGGTTTAGATCTGCACAAGAACCAAGATCAGGAACCATGGCATCCATCCCATCCAGCGGCTCGCTCATGGCCACACACAACTATCGCAGAAGTAAGGGCAGGCTGGGGGCTGCCGTGGGCGTGGGGTGGTGGGTGAGCATATGGGGCTCTCTGCCAGCTGGGGGGGTTGTGGCTCCTGCAGAGATGGAACTGAGCTCAGGTCTGTGCTTTCAGCTGGAGCCCCATGGGAGCATTTGCTGAGAAAAGGGGACAGCCAGCAGTGTCCCTGCCGCTGCCCAAGCCCTCCTTTGGGCCCCCCAGCCCAGCTGTACCAGCTGGTGAGGGGGCTCGAATCTCCCTCACTTGTTATAAAGGTTGTAGGGGCCAGTGTGGATGGTTTCACCTTGTACTGTTTCTTCAGAAATGAGCTGCAGAACCAGTCTGGGCGATGGTAGCTCCTCGTACCTCGCCCGGGAGAGATTTTCTGGTTTAATGAATTGCTTAAACCAGAGGGAATTAAAGGATTCCCCCTGAGCTGAAGCAAGCAGCAGGCTCGTAGCTGTTGTACTAAAAGCACATGGATTATACACAGGAATTTGCATCCTCTTGGCCTCAATTCATCTGCAGAGGCCTCTCAGAGCCACTAAATTATGTCCTTGGGGTTGCAGGTTTTTTCCTACAGAAGCGTTCAGGTGTTTTTCTGTTTCCTGCTCTTGGAATCTCCCCAGTATTCCCTTTCTAGTGGTTTTTATTGGCCTGGCCCTAAACTGGACAAGTACTGGAGTGAATTAGTGATGAGGCTGAGCGATAGCACCCAGGGACAGCCATGCCAAGGCTGTGCTTTCCTTCTCGTGGCCAGACCATTGCTCAGCAGGAGTTCTGATGGCCATGATTTTTCCACAGGGCGCCTGAGCTCCACCTCCAGCACCAGCTCCTGCAGCTCAGAGTACTCTGGGGAGGTCATCCCCCATGGCCCAGGTAAGTGTCACCTGTCCTGGCCCAGGGAGGCACTGCTCCCAGTCCCTTCTTGGGAAATCTTACTGGAGGTGACCCAGCCACTCCTGTGGGATGAGGCTGGTGTGGCCATGGGGCTTCCCAGGTTGCAGTGACCTGGACTCTCCCTGTCATGCACTGTTCCCCAGACCTGCCCAAGTCTGACCCTGGCCAGTGGTGGGCCAGCTTCTTCTTTGGGAAGACGCCTCAGCCAGCCATGACAACGGTGTCAGAGTCCCAGGAGAGGTGAGTGCTTACAGGTGACACAGGGGAGCACCAGTGCAGCACCCAGGGCACTCGGGGACATCCCTGCTGCATCCCCAAAGGTGCATTCTGACCCAGTGGACCATGTCCATGCCCAGGGCTGCAGGAATAAGTGCAGAGCAGTAATGCCACATTTCAACATTGGCACGACTGCTGACTCTCCCTCTGCTCTGTGTTGCAGCTTGGGAGCTCTGCGGGTGGCCACAGGACCGATGGCCTGTGCCCTGGTGGCAGCCCCGGGCCGGAGGCGCCACCTCAGCGAGTCCAGCTCGGGGCCCTCGGTGTGAGCGGGTCGGCGGCTGCTCCCTGCACCCGGCGGGCACAGCCCCTGCCCTGTAGAGTAGCTGGCTGCTCCAAGGAGAAGGTGCTGCTTTCTGATGGAAAAGTGCAGCAACCCCGACGATTCCGCCCCAGCCTTTTTTACTCTCTCCCAGTGTAACTACGCCCTCTCAAAGCAGACTCGGTAGCTTTTCTTAAACTTGTACAATGGCAACGAATAAACTTGATGAGCAGCCTTTTAAAACGCTGTGGGTTGTTCTTTGTCTGTGGAAGGGGGAGCAGAGCGGTGCTGGGGGTGTTGGTGGGGCTGGACCAGGACACAGCACAGCTCCTGGCCCCAGCAGTGGGATGTGGTGCTGCCAGATACCTCGTGCCAGCCTGACTCACCTGCCGTGTGTGTGTTTTGCACGTGAGCAGGATCTGGCTGGGCTGTGGTGGTGTTGCAAATGCCTTCCCTCACCCTCTTGTGTCCTTAATTGGTTACACAGCCTGCCCCTGCTGGCACTGAACTTGTTTTGCTCCCCAAACACACGGCTGCCCTGCTCTGCTTTAGTACCTGGAGGGGCAGGAGCGAGTGCCAGGGCCTGAGCAGGTGTGGCTGGGGCTGGGGGAAGGATTTGGGTGCACAGTGACCCCTCCATAATGAGGAGAGAGATAAGGTTTGCTCAGGACATGCATTTTGTGGCTCTGGCTATCGGGCTGGAGCTCACGGTGTGGGTGGCAGCTCAGGGGCTGCACTAGGTTTGGCATCCCTGGATCCCAGCTGGCCCATGTGCTGCACTGCCCCAAGTGCTGTTTTGCCTGATTTTTGCCTTCAATTATTCAGTCTGGCTGTTTGATCCTTCTGCAAGCAGCCTGAGAGCTGGGAAAACAAGAGCCTGCAGGTGCCTGCATGAAGGGAGCACCTTTGTTCCTGCTGGAAAGTAAAAAAAAATTTGGCAGAGGCCAAATCTTCCTGCTCTGCTTCCAGCCCCAGCATGAGGAGTGGGGCTGTCCCTGTGTGCACCAGGGGCTGCAGCCTCGGTGGCAGCTGAAGCCATGGGACCCCTGAGCTGTGACTCTCACTCCCAGTGCCCCAGGCAGGGCAAAGGGCAGGGAGCAGCTGGGGGCAAGTGACTGCTCTGTTTTCTGTCTGCTCTGCAGGGGCATCCAGGGTCACTCCCAGCTCTGTTGTTTCTGGCAGTGAAAGTGTTGAGTAAGCTTTTCTCTGCTCTGCTTCCCCAGGCACGGTTCCTTGTTTTTGAGGCAGAGGGTCTGTGTCCCCTGTCCCTCGGAGGGGCAGCACTGGCACCTCTGCTCCCCCTGTGTACGTGTGTGTATCCAAGGGGAATGGCTTCAGGGGGCTTCCAGCAGTCTGGAGCAGTTTGGACCCCAGGGGATGCCAGAGGGTGACCCCCATGTCCATGGCAGCAACTGATCAGATGTGGCTTCCAGTGGGGCAGCAATCTGCTGTTGGGGGGGCTGCACATCTCAGGAAGCACATGGCAGCCTTTAAACTTCCCTAAACATGGGAAATAGAGATCAAATAAAGCCTTTCTGAGTAAGACAAGGCAAGGCTGGTTGGAAAGTGTGGCTGTGGCACCTCTTCAGGGTCTTCCCAGGCCCCAGCAAAGCCTTTTAGGTGCTGCTCACCCCCAGGATGCCTCAGGGATCTCCTCTGATCCTGGTTCCCAGCAAAAGCCACGTATTTTGGAGAGACAAGTATTTTTTTGCAAGCCTGGAAATCAGTGTGGACACACAAAGGTAAAGTCAATATTACTGTATTTGCTTGTTGGTCTCATGATCATGGAGGAACAAACCCAGCAACTGTCCCCAGGTACCCAGGGGAGGCAGTCACAGAGCAAAGGCACCAATCCTACATCCCTGGCTTTCATCTGGGCACGTTCCCCAGCCTGATCCAGCTCTAAGTGAGCTGCTCTGCAATGCCATGAGCACGTGGATGCTCCTCTATGCAGTTTTTGGATGCTGGATGGAGGTTAAGTTCATTCCCACATTGCTCCGGGGTGGGCTGGATTTACAGCAGGGATTGCAGCCTCCATCAGTGGCTGCCCTTGTGCCCGTGGTTCCCTGTCCAGGGAAGCAAAACTGCCTGGAAAAACCCTGCTGACTCCAAGGCTGTTTTTCTGAATGTCTGTAAAGTGCCACAGACTCCAACTCCTCTGCTGGGAATGAAGATACAGGGAGAGTCCAGATCCCCTCAGATGTGCTCCTGGGCAGCTTCATGGCATTTCTGAGGGCAAAGCCCGTGGCATTGACTTTTTTGCTCAGGGTTGAAAGGCTTTTAGGGCCTTTCTTGCCCCTTCAAAGTATTGAGATGTATTTTGGAAAAGCATTTGACAGCCAAGCATGTTTATTTTTCTTCTATTTCTGTCTTCACTGCTGTGAGTGTCTCTCTTCTCAAGTAACAAGTGATGAGAGAAAACTCTCATTTCACAATGCCATGAAATGGCTTCAAGTTGTGCCAGGAGAGGTTTAGGTTGGATATCAGGAAGACTTCCACACTGAAAGAGTTACCAAGCATGGGAACAGGCTGCCCAAGGCAGTGGAGTCCCCATCCCTGGAGGGGTTTAACAGACCTGTGGATGTGGCACCTGGGGACATGGGTTAGTGGTGGGCTCAGCAGTGCTGGGGGAACGGTTGGACTCCATGATGGGCTGTTCCAACCTAAGTGATCCTATAATTCCAGCTGATTTCCTGTGTCCTCATGCTGCTGTTGTGGTGGGATAGCAAGGGAAACACTGGGCAGTAGAAGCACGACAATCAAAGGGGTTTCCCATGCACTGCACCCCTCCCTAAGCAATCCTCTTCTTCCTATAGGGCTTGATATTGGAGGGGCAAGCACCCACCTCCCATGGCATCAAATCCACTGGGACTGATGTGCCCCCCCTCTGCTCCCTCTGTGGTGCTTTGACTGTTGATTAATTCAAGTATTTGCTAAAAACTCACTGGTGTTTTCTGCTCACTCTCGTCCCTTGCAGCAGCCCTCGTGCCACCCCACCGCCTCCAGTGAGAAGTATTTCTTTACATTCTCTGCCTCTTGCTGCTGGGGGTTGTTTTGGTTTGGCTTATTTCCCTCCAGCAGCTTTGCTTCCCCCTCACCCTTCAAAGACTGTGGGACCTTAAAAATAGAAATGAGCTATGCAGCTGAAATACATCGCATTAGCCTGAGGCTGCTTCCAAATGCCACTGGGCCAAGGTTCCAATCCTTGAATCTGCAAACAGGGCACATGCCAGGCTGCAAATGGAGCAGGAGATACCTGTAACAACAGGACTAACAACAGGATTTGCAATGCCCACTCTGGAGTGGTTCCAGAAGAACTGGGACCCCAGCATTCCTGCCTTTGTGGAAAGGACTTAAGGAAAAACATAGTTCAGGGGGGGGGGTTGTTTGTTTTTATTTGTATTTTTTGGGTTTTGGTTTTTTTTTTTTGGGGGGGGGGCCTTCGGTGCCCAGCCCAGGCTGAGATCCTGGCAGCAGATAGGAAAATCTGGGCTCCCCACCCCCAGACACCAAATTTATCTACTTGTAGAAAGCAAGTAATGACTCGGAGAAATGCCAAAACCCAGCAGACTGGGCTGGAGGGTAAACCTAGACTGTGGATTGGCTTTTCATGCAGCAGAGGAGGAGGAGGAGGAGGAAGGAAAACTGCTGTGGGGCAGCACCATGTCATCACATCCCCATATTCCCCCTCCACATCCCCAAGAGGTCACCATGGCTGTTGAGTGAGCTGGTTTTGAGCCGTGTGTCTGACGGGCTGGTGCCCTGCCAGCCCCACGGGCTTCTCCAGGTACCCCCCCATGGACGGCTGTGCCCCACACCAGCCCCATCATCCCTTCTCCTCCTGCTTATTTTTGAGCTCCATCTGGTGGCAGCCAGACCTGCAAATTTACTGTCTTAATTGCTGTTTGAGCTGCCTGGTCTAGAGGAAACTGTCCCTGCCCGTGGCAGGAGGCAGGAACAAGATGATTTTGAAGGTCCCTTCCAACCCAAATCTGATTCTGTGCTTCATCAGCCCCACTGTGCCTGCACCAGGCGTGTCCCTGCCCTTCCTTAGTGTGCCATAACCCTTCACCTGCTGGATATGGCTTCAGTCTTTAGTTTCCTGCAGGAGAGGACCTGGGCTGTGCATGGGTGTGCTCTCTGCTCAGGTGTTTGATCAGGCTGCAAAATGTTTGGGCAAGGTGAGGATTTCCTCTTGTAAACATGTCCAAACCCAGCCTGTTGCTTTTTCCACCTGGGAATGCTCTAACCAGGAGCTGCTGCCTTCCCAGGACAGGGCTGCAGCTCTGTGGGCATAAACAGAGCAGGCTTCATCCCACCCCTAAACCACATTCCTGCCTCCCTTTTCCAGGCCCCTCGTGCTTGGAGACTTGTTCAGTGAACAGCCAGACTTGTTTCTGCTCTTCTGCACAGCACGGACGCTGCCCAGGCGTGGGGAGTGTTGCATAAACTTTATTAACTTTATAAATTTCAGCGTTGCTGTTGGCTCAGTCCTACTGGTCACCTGCAAACAGGCAAAATGGGCTTGTCAGGAGGAATTCTAAACCTCTGCCAGTTGCCTTTCACCCACAGCATGTCTGCTCCTGCCACCAGTGCCACAAATGTGTTAGGGCTCCAACAGCCCCACCAGGGCTGCCCCTGCCTGCACCAGCCTGGAGCCTTGGCATTGCTCCCAGTGCTGCTTTTCTGTGTGTCCTTCCACTGCTGCCAAGGACAGCCCAGCCTCTGGGAGCGTGCATGGGCAGGGGGGCAACAGGGACTTGGCTGGAGCAAACTCTGCCCCAGCTTGGGAGGGACCAGAGGCTCAAGGTCCCCCTGCAATGTCATATCCTGGGATCAGGGAGGAACTGGGGGCAGTGGGAGTCTCTCTTGGCCTGCCCCATGGGTGGGATAAAAACAGGGTGATGTGGTGTTCTACCTTTGCTGCCTGCACCTGGGATAAGGAGGCATTCAATATTTGAATCCAGACATATCTTTTTCTTGGAATAACCACATGATGATGAGTGAGAGAAGGACCCAGAGTGGGACAGCCCAGTCAGGAGCTGACTGTGCAGAGTCCTCGGGGCATATGGGGCTGCTGCCTGGGAAAGGGGTGGCAGAGGCTCACAAGGGCACTTGGATGAACAGAGTCCAAAGAGACACAAGAATGGTTTAATCTGTGCTTGCAAGAGTGGGACTGGCTGCAAATCAGTGGTTCCTTTAATCCATCCCTGAAAGTTTTCACATCCAGGCTGGATGGAGCTTGGAGCAGCCTGGTCTAGTGGAAGGTGTCCCTGCTCATGGAACTTTTAGGGCCCTTCCAACAAAAGCTGTTCCATGACTCCTGGGAGGGAGCAGAGCAGCGTGCTGGGGGAGGAGCATCCAGCAATGCCCTGCAAGGACTTCTGTGGGTGGATGCACACACATTTATTGATAAATACACCGAACACACACTCCAAGATAAATCAAGCAGAGCCACAACTGAACATGAACTGCAAACCTTCACGTTGATGTGGGGAGCAGCAGGGACCTCCCACCCTACTGAGCAAAGGAAGATGTAAACTCAGAGTGATGCCCCCATGGGGCTTCTCCAAACTGTTACACAGCCAAGCACGGCCAACAAGTTCTCCACAACTTGTTGCTTTTTCCCTTGGCCACCTCCCTGCACCCTGTGAGGCACCACAAGCTGTTTTCTTGGGGGGATGTGCTTTCCTTGTAGCCCTGTCAGAGGGCAAACCAGAAGGAAGGAATTTCTTGGCAAGAGCTGGCCTGGAGGGGCTTGTGCAGGAAGGATGGTGGGAAGGGGTCCCTCAGGAGAGGGAGCTGAGCAGCCGCCTGTAGATGAAGCCCAGCTTCTCCCGCAGGGCCAGGAAGGTGGGACGCTCCTCTGTGTTGCCACTCCAGCACTCCAGCATGATGCTGTAGATCTCAGGAGGGCAGGGGCTGGGCCGGGGGAGGCGGTAGCCCCTGGTGATTTGCCGAACGGTTTCTTGGTTTGTCATTCCTGCAAGGAAGAAGATGCCCCTGAGTCAAATGTCCCCAAAGGATGCCCTGAAAATATACCTGCAGTGGCCAAGATGTCACAGGTGGTGCTGTGAAATGGTGTCTCTCTGCCAGAGGGGTGGTAGAAGAAAGGATCTGGGAGATGCAGACCAACTGCCTGCCCCCAGCTCCTGCACCCACTCTGCAGCCACTGAATATCCCTCCAAGCCATCCCCTAAGTGGACAATAACTTGTTCATGCTCCAGAAGCTGCTTTCATATCCCTTGGGGAAGCGACAATATAACAATTCATGACACTCTGGCTTTTGGGGATCATGGGTGAACTGCCCAGCAGGTGGATGGAGGGCACAGGAGTGGGGTGGCAGCCTTACCTTCATAGGGGATCTGTCCATATGTGAAGACCTCATAGAGCAGAATGCCGTAGGACCAGACGTCGGACTTGAGGGAGTAGGTGCGGTAGTTGGCTGCCTCTGGGGCTGTCCACTTCACTGGGATTTTAGTGCTGCTGCTGGTGGAATAAATGTCATCCTGAAAAGCAATGGGGGATGGGACATGAGGGATGGGGTGATCAACAGAGACATGGCTTTTGGGGAAAGTGGACAGCAGGGAATGGCTCCAGCATGGGGCAGCCTTATGAGCTAGGGAGGTAGGAGGGAGGGACCACAGCATGCCACTGAACTGACCTTGAGGAGCCGGGCAAGTCCGAAATCGGCGATTTTGCAGGTGAGTTCCTCTCCCACCAGGATGTTTCTGGCTGCCAGATCCCGGTGGACAATGTGCTTCTCCTCCAGGTACCTCATCCCATCTGCCACTTGGCAGGCGATGTTGAGCAGGTGGGAGGTGCCCAGGGACTTCCCTTCAGGACCTGTTAATCCAGACAATCCAAGCACTGGGGGCAATGTACCAACATCTATTATGGGAGTTCTGGTTTGGAAAAAGACCCTGTGCTGGCAATATGGGACATGAGGAACATGTAAAAATTCACATTTGAACTCCTAAACTGTCCTGGTTGTGCTGTGTGGGATGTTCAGCACTGCCGTGTGCTCCTCAGGCATGGGACAGGGGTAGGCTCTGAAGAGCACCAAGGACACAGATATCCACGGCTTCAAAGCCAAAGGTGACCTTCTGCCATGCAAATCTCCCTCCAGGCCTCTGAACCTGTTGTACCTGCAAGCTCCAGCTCCTCCAGCACCAAATGCTGCTGGAGCCTCAGTCAGAAACAAGGTCAGTGTGGGTGGGAGGGGGAGTACCCTGCAGAGAAACAGGTCTTGGAGGGAGCGGTTTGTTTTGTTTCCTTTCAAGACTGATAGCGCTGGCTCAGGAAAAGAAAGGCCAAGAAAATTAAACTGGGTAATGAGTGGTCCATGGCCCGTCACGAGCTCTGCACACAAACAAACCCATGGGGAGGTTTGGCTGTTTCATTCCTGAAGAAGGTGGAGTTGCCCAAACACGACAGTGAGATTTCTGTGCACTGGTGGGAGCTGGCAGACCATGGGTGGGTGGAGAAGGAGAGACAAAGGTCCCAACCAACATGCTTGGGCTCCCAAGGGTTGATACAGACCCAACCCACATGGACACCCAAAGGATCATGCCAGACTTTGTGACCCCAAGACCATCTCCACCAAGTACCCATGGATTTCTCTGTGTTACCACTGATCCAAACAGGACAGAAACCAGGCTGGCACTCTCTTAGGGTCCCCAGTTGGATTCAGGAAGCAGTGCCCCAGGATCCCCCATCCCGTGGGGCTAGCACAGCACTCACTGTTGAGGTAGCTGTGGAGGTTGCCTTTGCGCATGAGCTCGGTGATGATGTACACGGGCTCCTCCAGAGAGCACACAGCGTGCAGCTGGATCAGCTTCTCATGTCTCAAGCGCTTCAGGTTCTGAATCTCCTTGTTGAAGTCTTCTGCTTTCATGTCAGCTGTGGGAGAAAGCCAACACAGCCCTTGTGAGCCACTTTCTCACACGGATGTTGGGACGGCAGCACCTCCAACTGGGATGAGGACCTTTTTTACCTCCTCATGTGTCCCCTTCCCCCCACCACTCTCAAAGCTCAGGTCTGCACAACCTGTGTCTCAGAGCTGATGTTTTCCATGGGGCTTGGGATCCCATTTTCAGGATCACAGTTCCATCAGGATTTTATGTATCACAAACCCATTTGATTTGACATGATGTCACTTATCACAAATGCACTGGCTGGAGCCTTTATAGGGATTCAGCCCAAGTTTAGGTTTGCGCACAGAAATATTCCGGTGGCTCCTTGCCAGGCCCTACTGCAGTTTGCCTGATAAAACAGTCACAGTGACCAAGAGGATGAGGAAATAAAGGAAGACGAAACAGCAGTGAAAGAGAGACTCAGCTGGCCACGGTTAACATCTGATTCTCCACATACCTTTAATGATCTTGATGGCCACTGGCACTGTGTTCCTCCACAGCCCTTCCCACACCTCTCCGAAGTAGCCCTCTCCCAGCTTCCTCCGCAGGGTGAACTCCCAGCGCGGCCGCTCCCAGCCGTCCCTCTCAGGGGGAGTCTGCCAGATGGACAGGGAATGGCACACTCGGACCAGCCAGCCAGGCAGGACCTGCTGATGCAGCCTGCACCAGCCCTTGGTGCCCACAGAGGAGCAGGGCACGGTGCTTTACCAGCTGTGTGCCCAGGGGCTGACCCTGAGCACTGCCCTTCCCTCAGTGCTCACTGTGGGCACAAAACACCTGGGGCATCCCCTGCATGATCCCTGCTGGGAGCCCAGGTGTGCGAGGGGGACAGTTTGGAGACTACACAAAATACCAGGAGTTCAAGTCATAATTCACTCCTCATCAGACCTCAGAAGTGGCTTTTCTCCATCTCCATCAATAAATAAAAATGGGTGAATTAATATTATTGCGTATTATGGCTGATTTAGACTTTAGCTCATTAAGCATTTCTTTTATCCCACACCTTTCAATTTCACTCTTGGATTATTCACATGGTTAATTGCTATTTCCAAGTCATAATCAGTGGATGGAACTCTAATCAGGAAATGAGTTGGCAATTTGGGATTAATACTGTAATTAGACTTATGAGTGCTTCACTAATTGGTATGAAAACTTTTTAAAAGCCATGTGTTTTTTCTTATATTCTCAGGAAAAAATTGGAAGCACAGGTATTTCCAGAATCTGTTCTGAAGAGTATTGTAACAACTTGGATTTCAGTCTTTGAGATAAAGAAGACATTGCAGAAAATGGCTGGTCAAAAATGCATGTAAATGCCATGCCCAGCCTTAACCTGGCTGACCAAAGGTGATGCTGGCAGCTATACTAATGGTGGGCTTTAAATTATTTTAATAAAGCTCAAAACCCAAATGGACAGCCTAATTATTTCTAGTTTCCCTTGTTTCCCTTTCCTTGTCTCCATGCCGGTGACCCTGGGTAGCAGGGCTGAGTGTACTCACTGCAGGGCTGCAGGGCTGCAGCAGGGGGCTCTGGATGACCTTCCAGTGCTCCGTGTAGAAGGCGAGGAGCTCCTCCATGGTGGGAAAGGGGTGTCCCTTCTGGATGTAGAGACTGCCCCTGGGGCTCTTGCAGATTCGGAAGTGGCTCACCTTGGTGTGGTTGCGCACTGTGGGGAAGCCCAGGTTGGGGGAAACTCAACTCATGCAAAGATCAGCCCCTGCCCACCTCTCTGCTGACTTCTCTCCTTTCCAGATTCCCAGTCTTTTAATTAATCTAAAGCAACACAGCTCTCCTCTGGACTGCTCCATCCCACTCCCCACATCCCTTCTGCTCCTGCCTCCTGGCCCAGAGATCTCCTGGCCATTGTGAGCAGGGCTCCTTTGGACCACAGAGGTGATGCTTTATTATCAGGGATAATTAATAAGCTTTGTTGTCAGGCATAATTCCACCATGGAATGCTCAGAGGACAGTGGAGCTGCTCAAAGAGGATAAACCAGGGGCAGCTGTGACTCCCACAGCCCAGAGACTGAGGGTGGGATATGGAGTTTACCATGGTTTTCCTAGGATTGCTTTTATGGGGATAAAACCAGATTGTAATGGCACTCTGGTCCAAACCCCCTTGAATTCAGATTTCAGGATGTAGGAGCAGACCAGGCCCTGGTAATCTGGAGTGGCAGCATATTTTTAAACAACCATCAGATGACAAAAGCTGCTGGAATGAAACCCTGGAAGTTAGTGCCACGAAACCATCATTAAGCTGCAGTGAAGTGTTTACACCTTCCATACCCCAGACAGGAGCTGTGCACTTTCCTTTGCCACAGTGATTCAACAATCCATCCCTGCTGTTAACTTTCCCCTTGCCTTCAGAAAGCAGCCGATTCCCTTCAAGAAGGTGCTGAAAAGTGCTTTAAACTTACTCCCCTGTTTTTCACCCTGTGCTAAGCTAACCAGGAGTTGCCCCTAAGGAACAGCCTGCTTCCTTTCCCTGTGCTAATTTTATCCGAATAATTGCCATCGAGTCACCTGAGAGAGAGTATTCGCCCTTGCTGCTCTCACTGTCCCGAACGAGGAAGGAGCCATGCTGGTTGGGAGGCGAGAGGAGGAGCTGCTCCGCTTCGTTTCGGCTGATCTTACTGAAGTACCAGCTGGGGAGCAGAGCAGAGAGGTCAGAGCAGTGCAAGGGGATGCTGCACAGATGGGTCTGCATCCATTTTGGGGGATCCTGTACCTCCTGAGCCAGACAGGGGGAGCAGCTGCTGTGATCCCACTGTTTGCTCATCCCTACAGCCACCAAGCAAGAGGCACAGTGGCCAGTCTGTGTCTCAGAAGCTGTAGATGTGGCTACCTGCATCAGGGCTGTTCTGTTGAGTGGGCTTTACAGGCACTCGCTGCAGTTTATTGCAGCTCGCTGCCTGCAGACCATTTCACAGAATCAGAGAATCCCAGAATGGTTTGGGTCGGGAGGGACCTTAAAACTCATCTCATTCCAGTCCTCCTGCCATGGGCAGGGACACCTTCCACTAGACCAGGTTGTTCAAAGCCCCATCCAACCTGTTCTTGAACACTGCCAGGGATGGGGCATTTCCTCCATCAGTGTCTGGACTCTGCTGTATCAAGCTGTCCAGATCCCACACCTGTGAGGTTTACACTCTTGGGCTGACAGCCTGTGGTAAATAAAGCACCAACCACCTGGTGCTGTGTGGAAGGTGCTCTAGTGAGGCTGCCTCTTTGTCCTACCATGAGAACAACATCTGCAGGCACAGGAGCACTTTGCACTTCTTGACCTGCAGCTCATGGGCAGAACCAGCTCTGAGCCCATAAGCAAATGGTATCAATGGAAACATCCCTGGCAATTGCCTTTTGCTGCTCCAGCTGTGGCTGCACTGTCTGGGGACTTCACAGCACCAAGCCGGGGGGAAGACCCAGCCAAATCTCTCTTCTGTGTCATATTACTGAGATTCATCACTGAATTCCTGCAAGGAAAGGCAGGTTGGCTGCCTGGGTCCCGACACAGAGGGAAGCACAGGAAGAGGCAGCCTCATCCAGCCTAAGGCAGCCAGGACGTGAGAAGCCAAAAGTTTCGTCATTAGCTGGGATCGCCAGCGTCTGAGAAGCCGCGCGGGAAATTACAGGTGATGAGGTGAACAAATTATCCCCCAGCTCCGACCTGCGGCTCCGCGGAGTCTGTGCGCTCACGGCTTGCTCCGGCTGGGAAGCCGGGCACGTTCCTACCGTCTGCCCTCCCACGCCGTGGCTTCGCCCTTGTGCCTGTCCTCGACGTGTGGCTGGGCAGCAGCTGCTCACGGAGGGTGCTCACACACGAACACACACACACACACACATGTACACAAACACACGCGCTCCGCTGTAGCCTGCCCAACTGTGCCATGCCATGGGAATGAGGCAGGGAGCCGACCCCACGGTCCACACAGGTGGGGTCCCAGCACAGCCCAACCAGACTGGATTTGCCTTCCTAAAAGAACGCGCAGGGAGGGTCTCTCCCACCCCACCGGATCCCATCGCTGCCCCTGCACATCGGGGACTCTTCCTGGGCTTCTCCCGCTCCTCTCCTTCACCCCGCTCAGCACAGGGCGAGCGCGGAGGGGTCTCCAGAGTGCCACGCCCGCCCCAGCCCTGCCTGCCCGCACTCGGCATGACTCAGGGCCGGGTACAGAGGGAACAGCAATGTCTCGGGGCGCTTTGCCCGACGTGTCGGGACCAGGCTGCCTTATGCAACCAGGAGCCTGGGCTTTCCCCAGCTGCCAGAGGGCTGAGACATCCCCCGAGCTCCGTGTCAGCTGGGAGAGGCACGGACCGGGAGGAAGCCCCCAGCCCTCGGTAATAAGGATGGCAGCAGCAGCAGCAGAGCTGGGCTTCCTGGCAGATACCAACCCAAATTGCTTCTTCCCGTGCTCCCAAGCCCTTTGGAGATGGCAGGGCTCAGGTACAAGTTTCCCCTGTCTCCCCTTTAACGCAGAACAACAGTGAGAGCAGCCGGAACAAGCAGGAGCCTTTGCACCCCTGCCCACCATCACACCGCATCGCAGCCCAGAGCCACAGTGCGAGAGTGGTGCAGCCAGGAAGGGGCACTGGCATCTCTCCCCGCTGGCGCATCCCCCAAATCTCACTTGCTGTGCCCAGTACTTCCACCCCACTGCCACGAGATGTAGGGGCTGCAGGGCAGGGATGCCCCGGGGAGGGCAGATCCCCGCTCAGTCCCAGGGCCGCTGATGGCCTTGAGCAGGGGATGAGGATCTGGCGCTCCCGGCTGCTGTGGAGGGTGAGCACTGCCTTTCCCTGCGCAGGGAGTGCTACCCGAGCCCAGCCTCCATCCCCCTGTGGATCCAGAGTAGCGGATACTTACGGGCGGTGAGCGGAGGTGCCCTGGCTTAGGTTGGCCACGTAGGCAGCAGGGACGTAGCCCGTGGCCGGCTCCCCCAGCAGCCGCCGGGCTAGGACGTACTCGCCCTCTTCTCTGAGGACACGCAGTTTGTCCCCTGCGCTTATGCTCAGCTCCTCGGCGCTCCGGGCTGTGAAAGCGTACAAAGCGATACAGAGAGAGGACTTGGGGATGAAGGAAATGGAAGTCGCCTCCGAGTTCAGCGAAACGGAATCAGAGCCAAGATACCCCAGCGAGCAGCTCTCCGTCACGGAGCGGGGACGGAGCTTGTTCCAGAAAGATGTCAGGAAGGTCAAACGCTTCCTGACGAACTGCTCCATCCCCGGTGAAGCGCTGGATGCGGTGGGCTATGCCACCGCGCTTCGGGAGGCCAGGGGAAGGGGGGATGCGGGGCTCCTGCCGCCGGCCGGGAAGCTCATCCTGCCGGCCCGCGTTACCCGCACGCGTCTGGGCGCTCGCCGGCCCTTCCCGGAGAACTTCCTATTTCTGAAAGTGAAACTGGTTCATCTGGTGAGACGAGTCTGCGGGCGGGACGAGTCTGCAGGCAGGAGTCCCACGCTTAGGGCCACGGGCACATCTGGGAGACAGGCACAGCTGGAGCTGGGCTTGCTGCTCTCGAAGAAGAAGGAGAACGGCTGTTGTTTTATTTAATCATTATTTTAAAGTGTGCTCTTTGCTTCTTACCGGAGCACCATAAACACAGCTCTCTGTTCTTCAAGCAGCTCTTGTCACAAGTGGCTCACTCCAGTTAATATTCTTTATCTCACTTGTGTGGGAGGATATTTTTTTTTCCATAGGACAATAATTGCATCCACAAATGTGGGAGAGTTAAAACAGAATTAAGGAAATAACCTTAGAAGAGATCTGAAGTGTTTGGATATTTCCTGGGTGGAAATTGTGGAGGTCTATAACACCAGATCCTTTCTTCCTTCAGTCTACAATGACCTCCCAGAGTAACCCCACTAAAGCATTTGCCTCCTCACACTAATTCCCTGTTGCAGAGGATTGCTGGGGAATTCACATCCCAGATCCACCAGGATCTGGTGCTCACTCAGCTTCCATCAGAGGTAGGTCCCCCTCAGAATCAGGAGATCTTTGCCTGATGCAAGGCCTGGATCAATCTCAGGATCAGCATGCCATCCAGAGCCAAGCCCTGGAAAGCATCCCCCAGCTCTTACTGTGTAAGCACAGCCACACTTCCCCAGCCCTGGTCACACTCGGACACTGACATGCTCCAACCCCCCTCCCAAATCCCACTGCCCACAGCCATCAGCCAAAGAACAGAGATTCCCCCCTCACATCTTCCATGTGTGCTTTAAGCCACCTGAAGATTACTGCTCTGGTGAGAAATCCCAACTCCAATCCCCCGCCACTACCTGGACATTGTCATTTAACTGTTCCATCTAATTAGTGCAAGTTTTGTGCCTGGCAACTCCACTCCTGGCCTTGAGCCCATTATTTTGGTCCTCCTCTGCTTGCAGTTGGTCTGTGTAGCTCATTTTGGGTGTGTAGTTGGGATTTGAAAGAGGCTGCTTAAAAAGAAATAAGAAAAATTAATTGTAGAAGTCTGGGCTGCCAATTGCAACTGTGTGGGGTATGAGGAACAAGCTGGACCCACCCTTGGGTCAACAGCTCTAGACATGCTGTGTCCTGCATCCTGAGTGTCTCATGATGGCCAAAAAACCTGCAAAAGGCTTTCTCTGTCTGGGTTTTGGACTCAGCAATTTCCTCACCCTCTCCCAGGCACAGACACCCAGGGCAGAGGGTGGGAGTACAGAGCACTCCTCAGCGTGGCCTTTGCATTCCTGAACAGATGAGAACTGGGAAGAAAGGGAGTCTTTAATAAAATATTCTGCTCCCTCCTTATCCACCAGAATATACGGGCAGGTGTCCCAAGATCCCAAGATCTGCCCAGCTCACAGCCTCACCCCCAATGCCACACAGGGATGTGCAAAGTCTCTGTCCCTCTGTGTCAGGACTTGAGCATGAGGAGGGGAACTGAGGATGGGTTTGCAAACCAAAGGGAAGGGACATCCTCTCTGCTGTCCTTCTGCAGCCCTTGTGACAAGTGTGCTCCTCATGTCACACTCCATCAGGAGCAAAAAGGGCTTCCTGCTTGTGCTCTGAAAGATGATCTGATCAGATCCAGCATGGAACGTTTGTGTCTCACTGTTCTGAATGAGGACTTGCTGAATGTGTGGTCTGCAGAAGGAGACTGTGAACTGATTTACCTTTATTGACCTATGGCACATTAGATTCTCCAGTGGTACCAGCGATAGACAAGTGCAGCTGATTTCTAACATGCAAGGCTTTGGATCTTGATTTGCACCTAAATGAAAGAGTACTTCCAAATGACAAACATCCCTGAGGACTAAATACTGCCTCTGAGCTGAGCCTACCAGACATGCAGAGCACAGACTCATCCCTGCAAACCTCTGTCTGCAAAGGACACACACGTAAAGCTCAGTTCCATGCCAGAAAAGAGATGAAAAAAATCACAACCTTTTTCTAGGATTTTTTTTTTTTATTTTCCTATTCAGTTCCAGGAGCATCCCTGCTGCCTTGAATCCCTTTTGGTACTATAAAACATCTAAAAAACATAAAGAAGAAAAAGCATGTTCATAGAAGTTTCTGGTCCTTGTGCTGTGGGAAAGAAAGTGGGAGGAGGCAGGAAAAGCGATAAAGATAAGGAAGGTACAGATATCTGATGGGTCAAGTATTTTCTCTTCAGTCCCTGTGGCCAGCTTACAAGGATGTATTAAAAACCAATCTGTCCACAGATTTGGGGTTGTGGTGGGTACACAGGGACTTCAGTTCTAGCACCACTAAAGAGCACCTCCAAAGAGCACCAAAACCAGCAGATCGGAGCAGCAGAGCTGCCTGCACAGCCCTGGTTTGGCTGCAAGAGCACTGGGGAGCCATAAACACAAACAGCACTTTGCATCCACCCATGTGTCAAACACCACAGCGTGGCCTCCCAGCCTAATTGACAGAAACCAGCAGCTCCCCTCCACTAATGAGAGTGCCCATTACACCTAATTAGCTGAGGTTCTATTCCAGCTCCTGTTACGTTTACACTCAAAATACATCTTCCAGCAAAGAGCCTTTTTGGAGGGAAAAAAAAAGAAAGAGAAGCATAATTCCAATTAAGCCCCTAAAGGGGCAGAAAGTTGGGGAATGCAGGTCATGCTGAGGAAAATGGTTTTGAGGAATGGTAAGTCACTCATGGGGTCAAGGGATGTGCCACTTGTCACCAGCAACTGGCAAAGCCCAGCTGGAGATCAAGGGTGGACACACTGTGCCTGGCACCCCATCCTGAAACACCCAACCCTGAGGCTCCTCTGGGTCTTTTTGATGGTGTCAGAAGATGGCTGGGATTTCTTCTGGGCTTCATTTTATTTCATCTTCTTTTTTTTTCTTTTTTCCAGTGATTTCTCCAGATGTTTTCTGGCACCACAGTGCATTTGAGAAATGGATTGGTTTGGATGGGTGTCCATGGGACAATTCAGACATGGAGTGATGGGTGATGGCAGAGGTGCGTGGGAAGAGGAAGAGGAGCAGAGCAGAACAGTGGCATTAAAGCAGCTTCAATTTGTCTCTGTTTCCTGGGGGCTGTGGAAGAAAGAGGCACCTTGGCAGACTCTGGGCTCTCATCATCGAGGGCAGAGCTCATCCCTGGGAGGCCAAAAAGGGCAGGAAGGGTCCAGGGGCTGAAGGGCTTGTAGACATTCAGTGCAGAGGGTTCAATACAGGCAAAAGTACAGTGGTCCTGGGACAGGGAGTGGTATGAGAGGTGTGAGAGCAGGCACAGCATCATGGGGTCTCATGGTGGCTCTCTGAGCCCTGTAGGGGTGGGTTGGACTGGCTGGTGGAGAGCAGGAGTGCAGGTCACAGGGCACCTGAAATGGCACATGAAAGCAGAAAAGCTCTGTGGGAGCAGCTGGAGGCAGAGTGAGCTGTTTGAACAGTGCCTGGCAGGTCTGGGGCAGGGAAACCTTTACACCCACAATAATACTTTTCAGGGACCTTGTAAACACAGGGCTCATCAAAGATCTGAAACGATGGCAAGGAAAAGCCAATCCATAAGTCACACTTATTTGTCACATTTCTGAAGCAGAGTCACTGTTTGAGGAGAATATCTGTAAGGACCAAAACACCAAATCATGCTGAAAGACAGCCTGGCCAACCTCCAGGCTTCCCTTTCTGCATTCTGCTGAGTTTATCAGCACAGATCAGCCTTTAATCTAACTTCCAGAGAATGAATGCTCCTTCTAGTACAGTTCTTCTGCCTGGCAGAACTGCACTTCTCAAAACTTCTCTGCTCCTGTCTCCGAAGAAATCATTTGCAACACATAAAAACTATTCACCACCTTCTCCAGACTGGCAGGTGCCAGGGAGCTGCTCAGCCTCTCTCTCACAGCTGCAGAGATCTCCATGGGAAGCAGGAGAAGGCAGCTCAGGCTGTGCTCCTCATGCCCATGAACACCTGGACTGGAGTTCTGGCAGCTCTCCTTCAGGACTGTGACACTGCTGAGCAGCAGCCAGAGTCCCCATGCTGGCAGGGCTGACAGAGACTTTACACAGACACCTCACAGCTGTGCTGCCCTGGCTGGGGCAAACAGAGGACTGGTGTCTTCAGGAGTGAGGAGCACAGTGACTCATGGGGAGGGGGAAATCTCTGGCGGTTTGTAAGCAAATGATGGATTGCTCCATCTGCCCAAATGTCCTTGTTTCCCTGGGGAGGAACCAGTCCATCCACTCCATCACCCAGCTTTGTGATATCTCTCCCCACAAAGGTCCTTCAGAGGCTGTTGGATTTGGGTTTGTGACATTAAATGTTGTTAGAATAAATCTACCCAGAGTCCCAGGAGAACAGGCCCAAGAGACCTCACCCAATCCACCTGGTCCATCCTATACTTATGTCTTTCCCCATCTTTGCCAAACCAGTTCTTAACAGACCTCCAGGAATGGATACACCACCAAATCCCCAGACAACCCATTCCAGTGAGTCACTGATCATTACCAGCAGAAACAAGTGTCTAACCTGCTGCATTTAAGTCTATTACCTCATGTCCCATTCATCACCTCATTGCTCCATTCCTTCCTGCATGGGAACACTGCTGAGGTTTCCCCCCACACTGACCCTACTGGCCCCAGCCCAGAACAAACACACTGACCTTATACAAGGAGGCAACATGATCATCTTTGTCTCCATTTGTCCCCAGTCTTCTTGCCCTGTCTACGTCTGCTGGTGTTCCTGTGGTGCCACCTCAGCTGGCTCTCCAGTGCATTCATCTGGGGGTGAGAAAGTAACAGCCCTGAGAGGAGTTTGCACCACTGCACAGGTAATCTTTAACTTGTCCCAAACACAAGGAATCTGTACCACTNGATTCACCTGCCAAGGGATGCCAGCCAAAGAGCCCCTCAGCCCAGGAATTTACACACCAGAGTTGGGCTCTGCACTGAAGTGTTGGAGGACTGGCTGAGTTCAGCATCTCTCTACTGATCCACCCCTGACCCCAAACCCCTGCAAAGCATCAGATTCAGAGGCCTGAATGGACTGAGTTATTAATAACTCCTGTTTCATAAAATGGAGGTAGAAGGGGTGATACTACACCTGGGTAAGTCAGGCTTGTGCCTGGCGGGGTTTTCCTCTGGGTAGCTGAAGCCAGGAGACCTCTTGCTTCGGAACCGCTGTGAAAGAGCCCTGAATTGCCCTTGTGTCCGGCAGTCTTGGGAAGGAAGGGAAAGTCTGCAGTGAGCACTGGTGTTTAAAGCAGGACTGTGGGAATTTCAGCAGCACAAGGCAGCACTGCCCTCCTGCACCATCCACCCTGGACACATCTCTTGGGCCAGAGGGAAGGAGGCAACAAAGGTGTGGAACAGGGTGTGCAACACTTATGGATTCCCGTGTCTCAGATGGACATCTGCACCCAGAATGCAGCACAGAGAGACCATGGCAGCATCTGTGGTTTAGGCTCCCAAATGGATCTGTGAAGTGGCACGTGGTGGGGATTATGTCCTGTTTCAGTCTCTCCCCCAGTCAGTGAGGTGAGCTTTCAAACAGATTAAATGAAGCTAACAGGCTTTCTAGAGAGGTGGCCAATGTCCCAAACCTCTTGAGGTTTAAGAAGCATTTGAATATATAATAATAATTAAGACATAATTAAGATATAATTAATAATTTAACTTTTGATCAGCCTTGAATTGGTCAGGCAGTTGGACAGGATGATTGCTTCAGGTCCTCTACAACTGAAATATTCCTACTCTATTCTATTCTATTCTATTCTGTTCTGTTTTCTTCTGTTCTCTGTTCCCTTTGCACCCATTTGCTGACACAAATGGGAGCAGCCAGAAATCAGCTGCAATTTCATAAAAGCTGCTGTGGTGTGTGACAAAAGCCACCCAGAGTGATGCCCACACCAGTCAGTGCCAGAGCATCCCTCTCCTTACCCTCACAACAGTCCTGCCACAGGCGCAGGTCCACGGCAGGAATCTCCTCACAGCTGACCATGCCCTGCAGGTACGATGCCACCTGGAACACATCTCTCTGCAGCTGCTGGATGTGGTCACTGTTGTCACAGATGACACGAGCAAGGGACGCCTGTCTGATCTGAGTCAGCTGTGCTGGTGTGAAGACTCCAGGGTTCTCATACCAAAATCTGCAGTGGGGTGTAATCACAGCATGACTCAGGAGTGGGAGAAGAGGGAGGGAGGGAGGGAATGAGTGAATGAGTGAGTGAGTGAGTGAGTGAGTGAGTGAGTGAGTGAGACTAGGACTGGAAGAAGAGCTCCCTGATATCTGTGTGGCAGCACCCACACCCTCAAAATGAGTGTCTGCTCTGGTGTCAGGTCAAACACAGATGGCTTTTTCTGAACCCACAAACCCCCATGCTCCTGCACTAAGTGCATCATCAGGCAAAGACATGTCTTATTCACATAAGCAGCAGACAGGGATTATAAAATAGCTCCTGCGGTCATTTTCTAGCATTTTCATGAGATATTGAGAACATCCTCAATGATTCCCAGTGTTCTGCAGTGAAATGAGAATCACTAAATCAAGAAAGGACACCTTGACAGTAACTGTGACAAGTACTTTTGCAAATACACAGGACAGAGAACACTGTTCCTCATAAGACAATAAATAATTAAAAATTACAGCTTCTTCTTCTTCCTGTAAGGCAAAAAACCTCCCAAACAGAATAACCAAAGGATTTGGGGTGACTTAAATGATAATACCTGTCTCCATCTCTCAGCCTTCGGAACTGAGTTGTTAACAGGCACATCAGTGTTGGTCCCACTCTGGTCCCAGGGACAAGATCCTCCACCATCAGTGCTGGGAACAGGTCAATATTTTTGGTAGTTCCATATAAACTGCAGTATAACCAATATAAAAATTAAAAAAAAAAAAAATAAGAGGATCTCAAAGAGTGGAGATAATATAAGTCTGATACCAACATAGAAATTTGTATGTCAGGAACTCATCTGGACAATATTTTTAATGCTTCTATCTAAAAGACAATGGGATAAAGACCTGCCTTGGAAGAGGCAGCCAGGGCAGATAGGACACAGTTTAGTCTGACTGGAAAATAGCTCCAAGGCTCCATGTGCTCCCAAGCTACACCACAGCAGTGCTTGACAACATTCCACCCAGAACCAGACTGATCACTTGGAGAAACCTCATTTGTTTTACCCCATTGTTAAACCACAGTTATTACCCTATCTTAACATCTGAGGGGGACAGTATCTGAGAAGGTTATTCCATGGGTGTACTTGGGAGGAGCAGGAACTTTTTCACTGACTGGTCTCCATTAATTTTGGTGCTTCCACATCCAGGTTACAGTACCTCCTGAGCTTTTCTCTGATCTCCAAGTTCTTTATCTCATTTCTGAGGTCCTCAAACTCCTGTGCAGAGGAGAGGTTGCAGAAGACCCTGAAGTCATTGTAGGGTGGGATGCCGTGGTCTCGCCCTCTCTGGATGTTGATAGCAGCCAAGTCCAGTGACACAGAGTGTGCCATGGAGAAGAGTTTCTCGGTCAGCTCCATGTTGAGGAGTTCAGAGGGCACCCGCATTTTCCCAGGAACCCCAAACAGCCCACGGAGGAGGGGGTCAATCCCCCCTTCCTGCATGATCCTGAAAGGGGAGAAGAAGGCCTTGTGCAGGGGGATGTGGCCTTGTTGGATGGGCTGGAAAGTCTCATTCAGTCGGTACAGGATGGGGTTGATCAAGGTGTGCCCAAAGCGGAAAGCGGCTGTGGCGAAGGCGTTGAGAATCCCCGCATTGACATTGGGGTTGTAGCCTTTGTACTCCCCCAGCATCTTCATCCCAGCCTCCCCAAGGACCTTGGGCAGCCACTGGGCATAGGTGATGTGCTGCATCTGGGCACCCACAATCTTTCGTGCCTCGTGGTACAGGAGATCCCCGTCCCAGTGCGGGTTGAGGGTGGCCAGCTCGGTGGCAACGCGGTTGTGCTCCCTGAACCACAGGGTGTGCATGGCCGTGAGCCCCAGCTGCTCGTTGGCACGGTGGTCTCCTGCCAGGAAGCACGGCACAGGGCTCTCGTTCTCATCCCTCATGCACTCCGTGGGTGGCCCCACAGCAAAGGGAAGGAGATGCTTCCCCGAACTGAGCACAACTTGCCCTCGCTTCAGCAGCCCTTTCCGGTCGCTCAGATCTCGCAGCTCCCGCGATTCCTGCTCCGTGCTGCCATAAACGTTGGAGGCATCAATGTAGGATGTCAGGTGGTTGATCTGCTCCCTGGCATAGACAGAGTTCATCAGCAGGGAGGTCATCCCACTGCCACACACAGGGCTGGAGCGCACAAAGAACATGCAGCGCCCGTTCCGCACGCGGGGGTCGTTGGCAGGGACGGTGATGGAGAAGCAGGGAGGGTCGTTGCTGCACACCTCGCTGCAAGGGGCTCCGTCTGAGAAACGGGACATGCTGATGGCTGCCACCGTCTGGTCCATGTCGTGGTCCAGGAACTGGCCCCACTGCATGAGCATGTGCGTGAACTGGTCATCGGGGGTGATGGTCTCGGTTCCAATCATGGCAGTGGAGACAAGGCGAGGTAGAGGAAGGGGCAGATCCCTGGCATCTTCTGCCAAGGAAAACCCTCGGGGGAGGTTAAATCCATTCTGGTAGGCAGGTTTGAGGAGCCTCTGGAAGGCTGTGAGGGATGCACCCCACATGGGGTGCTGGAGGTTGTTGCAAGAGCCATCGTGGGTCCTGTACTTCTTGTGGAAGCAGATGTCAGAGCAGTTGGGCGTGCGGCGGTGGGCGGAGCAGCCCGACAGGTTGGCAATCATGGTCAGGTAGTGAGGGGACACCAGGTCGTTGTAGCGATAGCCTGCAAAGGGAAGGGCAAAGCACCAGGTCAGGCATCACCTCCTGATTCCCACTGTCCCATGCAACAGCTCTGTGTGAAAATCCCTGTCGGGATGGGCATGGGATGCCCAGGGCTCTGAGCATGCTTTTGCTGGGGAATTTATGGGAAACAAAGGAAGCACAGGATAGCATCAGGCCCACAAAGCAAAAAAGAAGGGGGAAAGAGTTTAACTGCACAGGGCTGGAAACTTGTCACTGGCAGAACAAACTATGGGGGTGGTCTCAGTCCCTATTCTAGGTTTATTTTATGGCTCCCTGGGTTATTGCTGCCACCATGAGCACCATCACCCACCCAAGCTCTACGTGACGAGCAGCAGGAAGCTGTGGGTGACTGCCAGGGCGCTGCTGCACCGTGTGAAAGCGCTGAATGATGCTGCATTGTGTGGATGCTGACAGGGCAATGAGGGGGAGAGGCTGGCAGTCCAACCAGCCCAGACCAGACCTGCTGCCTGGAGAGAGGCTCCTCGCACCCTGGAATACATCCAGGCAGGAAAAAAATATTTACAGGCCCCAGACACACATGCCTGCTACATGATGAATCACACACATAGGTAGAAGCATGCAATGTATGGGAATGTTTGCTGTATATCAAGGAAATCCCAGGCAACAAGTTTTGGGGACCAGCTGCTGCATGCTTGGACCTCATCAGGTATTTTTGGCATTACGTTGCTTTGTTGTTTGCTATCCTGCTTCAATAGAAGGAACCTGAGCTGCTGGGACTTACCTGAGTTTGTAGCTAAGAGGTCAAAGTAGTAGAGAGGAGGGGATATTCCCTGTTCTGTAACAGCACCCAAATACCCCAGAGTTCCCACAGCATTGTTCTTGTTGCCATTTGGAGGGCAGGAAACATCTCAGGCCATTCTGTTGAGGGTCTGAGCTTCAGACTCACAAGGATACTCCTTCATCAGTTAGTTGGTTAATATTTTTTAAGGAATAGGGCTTTTATAGCCATCTGAGGAGCCTTTACAAAACAGGGAACTCAAACCATTGCCTGGGTATCAAATCAGTTCGGGGAACACAAGACCAGCCCTTCGGCTGTTAAAGAAACCATGGGATATAGAAAGAACTTCCACCCAGACAACACATTTCATCACATACCCAACATTTATATGGGTTTTTTATACACCTTGGCATATTTTAAACTTCCTGGATGTCTACACATCATTGCTTTCATTTCATCCTGAGCACAAAATTAAGAAGGGAAATGAAATCTCTCCTACCTGTGACATTCATGTCCACAATCAGCCCTTGCTGCAGGTGTTCCTGAATCAGCTGCAGGGTCCTTTCAAAGATCTCCCCTGCCCTGGCTGTCTCGATGGTGTAGGGGTCCCTTGGGTAGCGGAACAGAGCCAGGAGGTCATTGGGAGTCTTGGGGCGCCTATTTCCAGGAATTAAAAGTGATGCAGGATCATTAAAATTAATCAAGTCTGCTCAGGGCAGTGCGACCCTACAAGCAGCAAGAGCCAAGCTCTAAGCCTGGTCTAGTGCTTGGCCCCAAATTAGTGCATAAGACCAACGTGGCTTGCCTGCACATTGCAGATGATTAAAGAAAGGAAATTTTTCCCCATGAAAATGCACATATTTAATTCTCTCAGTATCTCTGGCTTTTTTCTGCAATAGCAATTTATTTTTGCACTTTTCAACAGCTGAAACCCAGTGGGTTTTGGGCTTAACACAAACTATGCATCCTTCCAATAAAAACATATATTGGGGTAGAAGAGGAGGGAATCATATTCACTCGAGAATTAATTGTTTTTATTGAGGAAATGCTTAGAATTTTTATATTATTATTTCTGTTCACCCTCCACAAAGTCGGTTGCATTCATAAAATGACTACTCTGATTATTTTCTTTTTTATTCACTATCTACAGAACCAACTCCAGCTGACAAAATGCAGATAGAAGCAACATAAAAAATGATGCTTGTGTATCTCATTTTTCCAGAGTCCCAAATGCCTATTGGGAAGCTCTCTCACATCCTACATGGTGCAGCTTCAACCTCCAACACTCGAAACAATCCCGCAGCTTTCATTTGCGGGTTGTCAGTGATAAAATGAGCTTTCAGAAAGCTTCATTTCTTGTGGGTTTTTAACACTTCTCTGCTTCAGGCCCCAGCTCGAGGCACTTCCCACACTTACTTGCTGAAGAGCTCGGTGCGTGTGGAGTTGATGGCGTGGTCCACGCTGCTGATGGCCTCGCGCAGCGACGTGGCCACAAACGTGTCCCCGCTCCGACCCACGTCCGTGGCTTCCCCAAGCACAAAGAAACAACAGAACACCCTCAATTTACTTCGATATTATTTGGCCCTCCCAGCTCAAGGGTGAACCAGCCCCAGCCCCAGAGTGACCTCACTGCAGAACAAATTGTGTTTCCATCTGCAATATCAACATCATGGATTTATTGTTAAGACAGATTTTCTGAAGAATGTGAACTGCCTGAAAGAAGGGGGCTTTTTCAGGAGATGTCTGTGGATACACATTCAGGGTTTTCTCCTCTGCAGTTTTGCAAAAAAAAAATGTCTCTTTTCATTAGTGGTTAAACTGCAAAAAGAAAATGTACAAATCACAGTGGCTTAACCCAAAATAATATATTTACTTCCTACAAAGTTACTTCTCAAATTAATGAAATTAATTTAAATATATTGCTCTTCCATTAATTATCTGTTTGTGGAACACTTAACTTACTAAATATTGGTAGTAATTAATAGACATTTATGATGATAATTATAGTTCAAAGTTAGCGTAAACACATCTGCTACATCATTTTAAATCAAAAATACCAAAGTTGTTGTTGTTACTTCAGAAGTAAAATATCACTTCTTTAAAATTACTACAGGATGTATTTTTTAAGCCAGGGCCTTTGTCACAGCTGAACAAACCAGTTCCCAGTTGGCTACTGGTGTATGCTACAGCCAGCTGGTGAAGGAGGCACCAATCAAGGATAAACCAAGAAATTGTCTCAGAAATAACTTCAAACAACAAAGAAATTTCAGACCATTTTCAGTTCCTTGCTCACAACTCCTGTATGGAAAATGTTACTAAATTCATCTAATAAGTGACTCACTATCCACTCTGGCTATTTCTGGAACAGCTCATCACTTACATTTTAAACTTTTTTGCTTGCCTTTGATTTCTTTTTTCCTTTGCCTTTTCTTACCCTCTAAGAGGTACAATTTTCACTCTCGACCTCTGGTTTGACCAGCAGAGGAGAGTTACTCCTCCTTGTTCATTACATCTTCACTAACACACAGAGCAGGAGCTTGAAAACCACATTTAGTTCCCATTCCCAAGAGTGGTGCATAGTCTAAGGTTGGACTTGATGATCTTGGAGGCCTTTTCCAGCCTCACTGATTCTATGATTCCATGATTTTATGACTGAGCAGACATTTAAACCCCTGTATGCGCAGCAACAATGCTGTTCTGCTCCTGCCTCCCCCAGCATGTGAGGTTTCGGTCAGATGATGATTTGTGAGTGTGTTGGCACATTTTAATAAGTTTCTCCCTCCCAGCAGAGGCAATAACTACTTGGACACTGACAGCTGGGCTGGCAGAAGGTTTAAGACAACACCTTTGGCTTTGCAGGGAGCAACTGCAGCTCAGCTGAGCAAACAGTGAGGGGCAGCTGGGAGGTGCGTGGGCTTTCACACTGGAGTGACTGATCCAAGGGACCTGTCTGCAAAGAAGCTGAAGAAATCTTTTCTTACATAATTATCTGCTCAGAGTGTAGCTGTCAGCACAGCACCTCCTTACACAGGGCCAGAGAAGGCTCGGGGGAGTGTGGGAGATACAGTACCAGTGATGGTGAGCTGCATGGCACTCGAGGTGAAGCCAAAGGGGTTCCTCGCTATGCACTCGTATCTGCCCTGGTCAGCCACACCCAGGTCCTGAATGGAGAGGGTCCCGTCCTGGCTGATGTGGAACTTGCCACTCTCTGTGATCTGGATGCCCTCCTGTTGCACCATCAAAAGACAGAAGCTGTGTCAGAGCACAGAAAGCTTCCACTACCCCAGCCTTCAGCCTGCTCAGCAAACCCAGGGATGGATGTGATGAACAAATGTGGCCACCAGATGTTAGCATTGCTCTTCCAGGGAAACCAGAAAGGCATCCAAGGATACCTGCTCCTGACAGGACCCACAATGAGGAGGTCCCTGCTCTGCTCCTTCCCCTGGCCCAGCCCAGGAACTCCCTGCAGGGCACAGACACCCCACACAGACACCCCACACAGTCAGGCTGGCTGGAACAAGTCCCAGACCATGATGCCCTTACAGAAGTTTCACGGCACAAAATTAAGTCAAAATGTTTTCAGTTTTAGGCCAACCTGAAACTGATGGATTTTTGCTGACCTTGAGCTGCAGATCCCAGCTTTTGCTGGCTCTGACAGCATCACTCAAACCCAACCTCTCAGCCTGGCTGGTGGCAGAAGAGACTTTAGGTTTTACTTTTCTGTTTTCCTGCTTCTTAGCATCTTTCTGCTGCCCTCCCAGGCTCTTTTCTTCTGCTCCCATTGTTGGTTGAGCCCACAGAAAGCTGCAAGTTCACCTCCCACCAGACATCTGTGGGGTAAGTGAGGCCCAAGCATTTTCTGTGCCTCACTGTGCTCAAAGGCAGGGCAGGTAAAAAGGAAGGTCCCAAGTGTTGTACTACAGCACAGCAGGAAAGAAGTCTGAAGAACTTCACCTAATGAATTCTTGGGAAGAGCAGCCAGGCTGCAGTGTGATTTTGAGGGATTTTGCCTCATAAAAACTGAAGCCAAAAAGCATCATCCAATACCACCAGCAGAAATACTGAAAATATGGACAAACTACATTGAAAAAAAAATCAATTTTCAGGTTTTTTTTATTTTTTCCAGGGATTGTCAGTCAAGTATTTCTAACATCCTGGAATGTCACTGGCTTTAAATGACTGTTTTGGAAGGAAGAACAGGAGAATATTTGCTGCATGGCTTTGAGCCTGAGAAACTGCAACATTCTTTTAAATACCACAAATCAGTGGAGATGTTGGTCCCTATCCCTCATGTATTGCAAAACTGATGTAACTAATGAGGCTGGGAGAGGTGTTGAAGGAGAGAGTTGTGTAATTCTCCCCCAGAGGAGCCATCCCTTTCCCCAGGGACAGGAAATCCTCACGTACCTTGACCCAGGTTATGGTGGGCCGAGGGTCCCCCTGGGCAGCGCAGGAAATGGCAACGTCCTGGCCTGTCTCTGCCACCAGGTCTTGGGGGGGATGCAGGAACATGGGGATCACTGTGCAACACAGGGAAAAAAGTCACTGGGGCAAGAAATGCATCAAGGAAAATAGAGAAATCTGTGTGTAAAAAACCATCTCAGCACGGGGAAAGCAGAGCTGCTGCTCTTGCAAGGGCTCTGCCGAGGGGCAGCAGCTCACCCCGTGCTCTCTGTCTCGCTGCCAAGCTCTCTGTTCATTAATTTATGTAATTTATGTTCATTATTTTCTGCTCCTCTGTGTCTCTACTTGGGGCAATTACACAGGAATGTGCTGCATCATTTAAAATCCTTAATTCAAAGGCTTTCTAGAAAAGATGCTCCAGCTGAAACAGGGATCATGACTTGTTTCAGGAATTATCAGATGAGGCTCTCTTGAAGTATTAGTCGGGCCAGATTAAGTAATTATATTGATCTTGCTGGTCTTAAAATATTCTGTGAATTCTGTGCTTGAAGCTTCACTAAATTATGCTTCTAGAGAGTTTCCTTCCCTCCAGTCTGCCATCAGTAAAACCCTGCCCTATTTGTGAACAAGCAAGGAAGTTTGCTTATTTAGAAGAATTATCTATAAGGGAAAAAAAAGAAAATGAAACAAAAGCTTTAAGAAAAATTAAAGAAAAAAAGAAATTAAGCCTTAATTAAGCAAAAGCATCCCTGTGTGACTTGTGTTTTACAGAATCTTGATTTTAGAAAACCTAAATTTAGATTGAACGTATGACCTGGTAGGGAATGTTTAAGACAAATGTATGTATCTAGAGCCAGGATTAAATGTTCACTAGAAGGGAACATTACGTTTAGCAGAATATTTTGTTTAAGAAGGAATTTTACTACTAATTTTGCAGGAAAGACAAAATTTTAAAATTTTTATATATATATATATTTATATATATTTATATATATATAAATTCTTATATATTATATAAGAATTATACTTATATATAATATTATCAGCTACATGCAGACCC
>JACBWW010000027.1:3861306-4032172 GCA_020086605.1 Lanius collurio
ATCGTGCTCCTTTCCACATGCCTAAGATATATTTTCTGGGAAGTGGAGGAAAACAGGTTAAAGGAGATGGAGAACATGCTGGCAGAGCAGAATTTCAGCTGGTCCTTCTTAACTCCGTGTCAGGGCCATTGCTGTGGAAGCTGGAACACAATACCCACAAACTCTCCACAGCACTAAGCCATTAATTATGGCTTGTGAAGCATAAGGAAAAGTTGGAGGATCTCTGGGCCAAGCATTATTGGCTTCTGTCCCAGAAAGCATTGGATGAGATCAGTTCAGTGGAGCCAGCGCTAACAATTATTCAAGACTTTAAAAGTTCACCACCACCTGTTGTCCCAAAATCCTTTTTCCTAAGTTAAGAGAAAACTCTGAGGTGTGTCAGTGAATGGTGCCCTTCTGTAATGTGTGGCCCCAAGGGCAGCAAATCAAGGACAATGACAGAGAGCTGGCACATGGTGGTACTGCAAAGGGAAGTGGTGGAATCATCATGCCCTAAAGTGTTCAAAAAAAGCATACATTTGGAATTTAGGGACACAGTTAAGTGGTGAACATGGCAATGTTGGGTTAAAGGTTGGACTTGATGATCTTAGAGGTCTTTTCCCACTCAAACAATTCTGTGATTGATATCCACTGATCTGGAGTGTCCAGACCTTGCCTTTTCAGAGGAGGTAGGAAGCCTCTGCAGGAAGAAGTGTGAGGCTTTCCATGGGTTTCATGCTGATGAAAACCATCACACTCCTTCCTTGTGACAGACACCTAAGAGGCTCCTTCCTCAGTGCTTAACACCATGCTTGGTGATCTACAACACACCTCCCAGTGGGACTAGGGCTGTGCTGTTCACAGTTTGTCCTGTGTCACCCCTGCAAGTCACCACGCTGGACCAGCAGCTCAGCTATTCCCACCCACACCCTGTGGATGATGGCCTGGGAGTGAGAAACCACAAGCCATGTGAGGCAGTACCTGCCCTTGTCCAGGTAATCACTGGGGGAGGGTGACCCTCAGCGGAGCAGGGGAAATCCACACTTTGTCCCTCAGTTACTGTCTGATCAGTGGGAATGACGAGAAACCTGGGAGAATCTGGAAGAGAAAGCAGTGACTGAGCAGCAGGAAACATTCAGGCAGCAAACTCAGGGAGTTCACGGGAGCAGAACAAGACTCAAATACACCCCGCTGACCAAACACTGTGTCCCAAAATGTCACAGAATCTTCACAGGAGCAGCCTGGGAGCCCTCACCTTGCACTATGATCCTTGCTGTGGCCTGGATGGATCCCTCAGAGTTGCTGGCATTGCAGTTGTACTGCCCCTGGTCCGAGAAGGTGACATTCTGAATGAAGAGGCCTCCAGAGCTGGTGATTGTGAAACGGGAATCCTGTGGCAAAGGAGAGCCCATGCCAAGGGTCCAGCTGATGCGGGGGTGGGGGTGCCCAGAGACCCCACACTCCAGGGTGACACTTTCCCCAGTCAGCACTTCAGTGTTCTGTGGCTGGATCACAAAAGTGGGCTTGGCTGGAAGAGAATGAGATCTTTAGGAACCAGCTCTGCCTGCTCACTGACAGGCAGAAATTGCTTGGACTCCTCTGCAACTCAGCAACCCACCCTGGTTCTTCCCTGACATCCAAATCCTCACTGTGAGCAATGCCCCCAGCACTTTCCTACCACCTTCCCACTGCCTCCTCACACCCACTCAGTGCTGGAGCACCCCCACACCCATGTCCCCTTCACCCTTGTGCTGCAGAATCCATCCCAGACTTCAAACTCCCTCCCCAGTCCCAAACTACCTTCCATCTAAGCAGTCCTTTTCCCATTCCAGTGGGAACGCCTTAAGCTCAGGCCTCACTTCGCTGTCAACCACTCTCTCCCCCACCACACCAAGAACATCTTGGCACATACAAAGCTGGGACTGACTGATTTAACTCCACTCCCATCCCCAAGCTGAGCTGGGTCACCAAGGGATGCACAAAGCTCAATTACATGGGGTGCCAAAATAGCGCAGCACGACTTCCTGCGTCTTGACCTCCCCAGCAATGTTCTTGGCCATGCACTGGTAGATGCCTTTGTCCGACTCCTTGGTGTTCTGGATCATCAAGGTGCCATCTTGCAACAGGTTCAGGCGGTTGTCATCTTTCATGTCAATCTTATTACTGAAAAAACAGCAAACAGGCAAAATCTGAAAGGAATAAAGGCTGGTGGTTCCCCCTTGAGCTGCTGGGGTTTCTGGGGGCTTTGCTTGCAAGGCAGTAAGTTGATGTTTCTTGGAGCTGTTCTGAGATTTCGTGAAATTTGCAGCAAGTTCTGATTCACAGCACTGAACTGCAGCTCCAGTTTACTCCCTGGGCTGCTTTTTCTCTCCCTATTGATTAGGCAGGACATTTACAGCTCATCAGGAGAGCACTCTGTTCCCATGTCACAGCATCACTGCCATTGTCAGGGTGTCCTGGCCCAGAAAGCCTGTTCTCCTTACTCACTAAGTGAAAACTTAACAATGAATTAATATTGTTCTTGTGTGCAGCCATTGCTATGCAAACTCAAGGCTCAAAGGCCTCAGAGGAGCAAAAAGCTCTGAGAAGTCACCATGGGACCCCAACACAGCTTGGACTCCAACCCAGCCCAAGAGCTGTGAAACATCTTCCTTCTTTCTGCAGTGACCTGTGACTCCTGGATCCCAGCCCGTGGCAGAAGGTCCCAGTGCTGCATCCCATTTGTCCCAGCACAAAGGAATCTTGGATGGCTGCAGATGATTGAAAGGGAAGAAGGGACCTCTCTTCCCCTAGGACAAAGGCTGAACCCACTATGCAACCTAATCTGCTTGCTGGGCATTTATTTAATTCCCCTGGTGTCTCCTCACTCCAGTCATATCTCATTTGTGGAACATTTATTATCATTACCCTTCTTACAATGCTGTCTTTGGGAGCCTGCCAGCATTTCCCTAACAAAACCTTCCTTCCAAAGGGACTTAACTCAGCCATAAACTTTTGCTCTGGGCTGAAACTCTGCCTGGTGGGGGGTTTGCTGAAGAAGCACACATTGATCATTTTTATTAATAACCGAGCCCTGCTCAGGCTTCACCAGACAAGAAGCTCGTAAAGCAGCAAAGCAGCTTCCCTTCCACAGTGGGCAAGTGCCTGAGCACAGAATATTTTATTGTGTAGCATTTCCCAGAACACTCTGGCATCTAGCACATAACCTACACACGAATTTGCAAATTCCATCCTTCAGTGGAGCACAGCGATTTTTCCCTTTGGAAACAAACCTCATACCTAACACGATCAGCCTTTAGTGAGAAGCATTTCAGCAGTTAACAAATGGCAAGCATGGTGGCTGAGAGCAACATGAAAGACTAATTTTATTTTTTCCCTGATCAAAAGACAATTGCTTTCAGCCTGCAGAATATGTTTATAGGAAAGTTATAAGCTCTTGGAATCCATTACAAACGCAGAAATATTCCAAATGCAGATGAAAACACCACTTGGATTACGTGGTCACCAGAGAATGCTGTTAAAAGGAAGGTAAATATAACCCATGGGATAACCATTTCTTTTTTCTTCTTTTCTTTAACGTTGTGTGAAACAGCTTTTGTAATTACAGGCAGACACTGAAGAGCTCAGTGTTTGAAAAGCTTTGCCACTCCAGGGCTCCTTGCGTGTGACTTACTTGTTGTGCAGCCAAATAATGGCAGGCTTTGGGTTGCCTTCTGCCCTGCAGGTGAAATAAACTGTGTTTCCCAAGAGCACATCGACATCGTGGGGTTCTGAGGTTATTCGAGGCCTCTCTGCAAAACACCATTTGAACACAACCCAGTCCAAAGCAGCACAAAACCACCTGCAGCCCAACTGGGGGTATGGTGGGGCACACAACACCCATCCTGCAATGCCCCAAGAAACAGGCACAGCAGCATCTGCTCAGAGCCACCCCAAAACTCACTAACATCTGCAAATGTCATGAAGGAATAGCACCATTCACCCAAACCCAAACTAAAAGCCCTGGGGAATAGCTGCTGTTCCTATTCTCAGTATGTTGGGCAGTGGGTTAGTTCTTACAGATCTGTCTGTACAGTGGTTCATTACAGAGCTGGTCCCTGTCTGCCCCAGAGAAGCAAAGAAGTCAGCAGCATCCTCACTTGGGTTGTTTTTCTGCCCTTGGCAGCCTGCAGCTTCCTGCTCCACCTGAACACAGAGCCAGCTCCCTGCAAACCACACCACTTCCCCTCCCAACAGGATTTCATTCATTTTGTCCTTAATTCATCATCCTGCCCCTATCCAGCCAAGCCTTTCACTGAGTGCTTCACTTTGAGATGTACTCAAGCACCAAGCAAGTCAAACATTGAAAGGATGTGCTAAAATAGGGAGGAATTTATGGACAAGCTCTGGAGTGCTTGATCTTGATTCAGAGAAAAACTTACCCATTTCACAATATGCTCACCAGCAATCCAGTAAAACCAGCTGGATTATTCCTAAAATTGAGAACTTATCACTTCCTCCAGTGGAAGGTCAGTATCCTCACTCCCTACACAACAAGCTAATGGCTCAGAAAACATCCCCAAAGGCAAACCCAGCACAGCCCCAACCCAGCACAGCCCCACAGTACAAAATGCTGATGCAGGGCAGGTCTGCCCCTCTGTCTCACAGCTGCTCAAAGGCCTGGGTTAAAGGTACCAGCAGCTTTCAGACTGACTCAGACACCAGCCACCTGCATGGGTAGAGCTTTGTGCTAACTCTGTATTGTTTGTCTTCCCAGCTGGCACACCACCAGAGTGAAAGCCAAATGCCAGCAAAATCTTCCCACCAGGTGCTCTGGCTGATTTGACAGACACCCCACTGTGTGTCCATGCCTAAACCAGAATAAATTTGCACTAACAGCTGTACTGTGGCACTGGGGGTGTGTTGGGAACAGCTTGTTGTGCAGCACAGCCACTCCATGTGTCCCCAGCTGCTTTCCCCAGGCCCTTCCTATCCCCGCTCTGTTGAGGTCAAAGACCCATTTATGCCAGCTCAACTCTTTGCATGGCTGTGCCCTAAATTAAGCTGTGAAATGGTCAAGATATTTTACAAAAGCAAGCTGAACTCAATGGAGAGCTCTTCAAAATCCAGCTGAACTCACACATTTGGCTCACAGCAGGTCCATGCACAGCTGGACTGGCATATCCAAGAGGGATGCTAACAGCCAGCTCGTGTGAGTGGGAATTCCTCAAACTGACTCTACCAGCAGAGAGGTACCATGGAACTACAGCCAATGCTTGTGCCAACCTCAGCTTAAAAATCAGAGTTTTAACTTGCCTCCACTTAAAAATCAGAGCTTTGCCTTTTTTCTATGTGAAACATTTAATTTTAGGATTTTTCTGAAGAAACCCAAATTTAAAATTCTAAATGTAAAGAATAAAAGCCTAACAAGAGCCATCAGTTACACCACAGTCAAATAAAACATTCAGCTACACATCTTCTGTGCTCTCCCGCAGGTTTCCAGATGTGTTTCCAGCCACTGCAGCTCTCCCAGTGTTCCCCTTCTGTTCAGCCTAATGTGGGATATTTCCTCTGGTTCCTGGCTTAGCCACTGCTGCAGCAGATCCTTTACCAGCCCTACTCTATGCAAAAAGCCAGGACAACACCCATCAGCCAAAACAGAGCTGCCTCCAACACCTCTGGGAATGTCAGCTTCCTCCTGCAGCCCCAGTGGGATTTTCCCATTTCAGCAGTGAAGGAGGGAGAAATCAGGATGCCAGCAGGGGGAAGAGGGAGTAAAAGGGATGGAGGAAGCAATTCCCAGACCAAAGCCCAGCTCCAGAGCCTGAGGGTGGCCAGTGGAGGGGTTTGACCTCGCTCACCACAGTTGAACTCCTGGGCGGTCAAGGTGACAATGGAGCGGCCGTGCAGGTCCCGAGGAGCCTCGCAGGTGGCAGCTGTCTGGATGCTGCCCTGCTCTGCATATTTCTTCAGCAGCTCTGCCAGCCACAGCAGGTCACAGTCACAGAACAGGGAGTTGGAGTCCAGCCTCCTGCAAGAGCCAGGAAAAGGCAGCTCAGAGCCCAGCCTCCAGCTGCGGTGCTGCCTCCTTCTCCAGGGCACAGGAGGGGGACAGCAAGGGGTCATTTGGGTGGTTTGCCCTGCATTTGATCATATCCCAAGTGAAAATTTGAGATATCTCATTGGCATGATGATTAACTAGGATGCTTAACCATGTAGAAGGGTTTAATTGTAAAACTAACATTACCATCAACCATTCCAGTTTCAAATAAAAATGATTCAGTTAAACTGGATTATGCATTTTTTTTTACTAACTGAGACACTGAAATATTGGGTTTTACCCTGGGATGGAGATTTCAACTTTTACTGAATCCTATAAGAACTGCCTCTGTTACAGCTTTTCTCTTCTAGTTCCAAAAAACCTCCCCCTTGATTTATGTGTAGATGGGATCAGTTCCTTTCTGTAACCAGCTGTGAGGGGTTGCAGCATTTCTGCTCAACTGGAATAATTTTTATTACTGCAACACAAGCCTGAACCACGGCAAATGGAGCTCCAGTGACCTCCCAGAGCTCCTTCCCTGCACTGACCTCATTCCTATGAGCAGTGCTATCCATGAGGATAAATAAGGACTACAGGGGGATTAGTTTGTGCCTCCTTCCCCACTGACAGTTTTACAGTCAATGGGCCTGGGCCATCCAAAAAAAAAAAAAAAAAAGGAAGAAAAGTCTAACACTTTCAGGGTCACATATTTGGGAATGTGAGATTTCACACAGGGCCATGACTGAGTATTTTATAGACACCTCAGCTTTTTCTCTGGCACCTACAGACAGCATTTCACAAGCTATTCCCTGTTAAAGAGAAGTGAAGCATTTTACCTGCTTGCAGAAATGACTGAGGGATGCAGTGAGAAATATATTATTTTATTGTACTTGAAAATCATGGCAGAACACCAAAATTCTTTACCTTTTGCATTTTTTTCCCCCCAAACACATCATAGAACTTATTTCCAGAGATCATAAAACCAAAGCAAGTAAGAAGTAAGCTTAAGAGACTAACAGGTTATATGGGAATAGCACCCTGGGGAATTCCTGCATGGAAAAAGAATCATGCACCTTGGCACCCTCTGACTAATTGCAATCAGGAAAACAAGCCTTTTCTTTTATGACTATGATTTTTCTTTCCATGTTAGATCCTGATCTACAGACATGTTCAAGGTCATATCCATGACCTGGACTTTCTACATTTTTCAAGGATGTTTTAAGGGTTCAAAATGTTGTGAAGACTTTCCAGGAACGTTCATTCCTGTGACATTATTAAGCTGTAAGCTGATTATAATTAGACACTAGAATAAAGAAACGTCTAACTGCTTAAATAAGCTTTCAGGTCAAATCAAAACTGTTTCATAAACTTAGCAGTTGTCTTAGAAGCACAACAACTAAAAGCTTTGCCAACCAGGCACATTCTCCCTCAGGTCCTGCCCATCTGATTGAAGATAAACAAGTCCTCATTGGAGGCAGTGTTTTTTACTTACAGCCGTTTGAGGGATTCCAGTTGAGAGAATGTCCCTGGATGAATCCTGGAAATCTTGTTGTTGTGCAAGAATCTGCAGTGGGAGAAGCCACGTCAAAACATTGTTCAGTATTTGCACTGTGAGGATGACAACACCCCAGGTCAGGTTTAAATGCAAAGGCTGCTCGTCAAAATGGAGCTCAGTCTTTAAATTCCATGTTTGTTTCCATGAGCTGGAGGGATTTTATCCCTTGGTGGGTGTGATGTAATATGCCAAAGCGAGAGCGGGTGTGGGCTGGAAACAGTGACTCAGGATGTGATGGAACAGGTTTAAACTGGGCCCTTCCAGTTTCTCTGCAAAGGCAGGAGAAAGGGCACAAAATCCCCTCAGATTGGACCCACCCTCTGTTTTCTGGGCCTGGGTCAGCTCCAGTTTAGAAGGGACCTTTTCCTTCCCCTGTGCAGATGACGTGACAATTTTATAAGGGCAGCCATCGGAGTTAGACAACTCCTGCCTTAGAGTCCATGTAGTTATTAACCCAAGTCCACGAGCAAATCTAGTTCAAACAACAGCCACCTAAACTGGGCTTATCTCTGAACAAAACTGAGGCAAATTCTCACTTTCAGAATCTTAGCACACACACAAAACTCCCCAGTTCTTAGGGAAAAACCCTGATTGCGCTAAAATGCATCAGTGGGGACCAAGAGAGGATAATTAACTCCTCGTTCCCATAATGGTGGGGGAATTAACTTATGTTGGTTACATCAAAAACTCATAAGAGACCATTGATAAAAGATATGAAGCAATTTTAATAGGTGAATTTTTTGGAGAACACAAAAGCAGCACAGCTCGAGTGCAAATGTCTGCACACACACGCGTGCACCAGAGTTCAGCCTGGTTGCCCAGCTTGGATGCTGAAAAACCTCCTTTTAAAATTTAAATCCAGAATTTTTGTTGGATCCAATACAGTGACTGAGCTCAGCCATGTACTGATCCAGGTCTGAATTTTCCTAAGGGTGTGGGATTCCACAATTTTATTTCCTTGGCTTGTATGGATATAAGGCACATTTCCACACAGCCTAGAAAAGTCTGCTGGTTTCTCCATGGAGTGGGAACCACACATGGACTGCTGTGCTGGTGGCTCCATTACTGCTAGAAGCAATCCTGGGGAGCAGGAGACTCCATTTCCCTACTGCTTTCAAGAAGGATGTGTGTTTTTCTTGTTAGACTTGCTTCTGACTTTATCCCTTTTCCACCCCCTTTTTTTTGCTCACTTTGCCCAACAGTGACTAATGCTGCTGACCTTATGCTCAGAGTAAAATTTCACTTGGGCTGACCAGCTGTAGGACTTTCTGCAGATTTACTGCTATTTAGATGGAAACCCAAACATAACATAAAATGGGAAATTCCCTTCACATCCTCAGTCACCCTCCTACTCAGTAATTATGTAAAACCTCTTTCTTTAAAGAAGTTGCTTTTTTGCATTTTGAAGACCACACTCCATGCTACCAAAACTGCTACACTAAATAAAGGGGTTTTCCCCCTTCTCCTCACCCTCTTAGTCCCAAGAAATATCCCATCTTTACTCACAGCCTTTCAAGTTTAGGCAGATCACTAAAAGTCTCCAGCTCCAGACTTTCCAGGTTGTTGAAATGCAGGTACCTGTGATACAGAAATCATGCAGATTGCAATTTAAGGCACAGAACATCTTCCCAGATTAATCCACCAGTGCCTCCCAACTGGTCACACTCAGGGCAGGTGTTGAGAAGCCAGAACCCACTTTCGTGTCTCCAGCTTCCACATGCAAACACAGCAGTGAACGTGGCTATTCCCTATCCTGTCAATTATTTACTCTCTCTCTAAATAAACTCAAACACAGACAGAATAAAGGACAGATTTGCTGATTTGCTCTTCCCTGAAGACCAACATCACCATCCCTGGGAACTGTTGCACTGTTAAGAGAGAGGAAGGAACTATTTCCCATGGAGAGCCAGCAGCAGCTGCTGCCATCCAAGCACTGTGCAGGAATTTTCCCTGCCTTTCTCAACACACCCCTGCATTGTCAGAGAGGGAGAAATAGCCTCACAATAAGGCACTTGTTCCCAGCCTAGGAATTGCAACACTTCTGAGTGGATAATCAGTTTGCTGAGTATTAATTTGAAGAAAAAGGCCCTGAACAACCCAATAAAGCTTTGAAATTGGTCCTTGTTGAAGTGGGACTGGAGATACAGCCAAATACAGCCAAAGGTATTTTTCAGCCTGCATTTGTCTGTTATTCCAACAGGGGCTCCCAGGATGTGCATCCACTCAGAAGAGCAGAAGCATCTCCAAACAGCTGGTGAGGGTTCCTGTGCTCTGTGGAGGGAAGGCACAGCCTCCAAAAACAGGGAAGGTGCAGTCACCTGGAACATTTGGATCCCAATGACACATCAACAGGGACAGCCCAGTTCTTGCTAATACGAGTTAATGTTTTTAGTTCCACTAAAATCTCAAGTGTGACCACTCCAGAGGCCTGGGGACTCCTGCCTGCCCCAGCTCATCCCTTGCCATCAAGAAAAGAAATCTGGTGCCTGCAGAGCAACTCACCACAACACCTGAGCCTCCCCACTGCCATGAACTGTGACATTCACACGACTGACACATTCCTGACCTTTAGATGGATTTTGTACAGTCCCAAAGTTGCCTAAACTCTTCTCCTTTATTTCACACAAATATAAATTTCACAGCAGACACAGATTAATCACAGATCTACAAATGCTCATTCTGCTGTTGTAGCTGACTGCATTGAGAAATAATTGCCTAAGCATCCACACGGCTGTTTGATTTGTAATGGAAGGATTCATGGTCCAGTATCACAGCTCAAACTGGGAGAGGGTGACTCAGATTCTGCACTGGAGGGTCCCAGTGGGGAAGAGAGGGACATGCTCTAATCAGTCTCAGATGTCTGCTGAGATTGCTTTGGAACTTTAGGAAAGCATCTGATCCTGTCCATCAATCGGGTTATACTTTTTCTTGAAAAGCTGGCTTGTGAGGGACAGGACAATGGGGTAGGATTTGAGAAACACTAATTCTTTTGGAGCTCAGCCTGCCTAGGATTGAAAACAGATGGGACTTTCAGCGGGTTGTTTGTTGGTTTTGTGGGTTTGTTGGTTTTGTTTTTTTTCTTTTATTCGTGACATCAAGTCTGGAATGCTCACTGCTAAAATATCCCTGTGGGCAGCATCAGCTCTCTAAGCTCAGCTTAGAGCCAGTTTCAGCTTCCTAAATTTTCTCCCAGGCATCCTTGCTGAGCTGGCTGATGAAAAACCACATTGTACACAAGCTTGGTGGCACACCTATTGTTAGGATGGCCCGAAACTTCCAGTTGTGCTCTGTCCTCTTGTGCTGTCAACCTGGAGAACAAACTGGATCCTATTCCTTTTACAGCAAAAGCCTTGGTTACATTCCAGCCCTATAAATGCTGCGGCTGGGAACAATTCAGGAATTAGACCAGTTTCACCTTTGATCCCTGTTCTCCGATGATGCAAGTAATTCCTGTATTTCAATTATTTAGGAAGAATAAATCATTAGGGAGAAATTCTTCCCTGTGAGGGTGCTGAGGCCCTGGCACAGGGTGCCCAGAGAAGCTGTGGCTGCCCCATCTCTGGAAGTGTCCAAGGCCAGCTTGGACTGGGCTGGGAGCAACCTGAGATAGTGGGAGGTGTCCCTGCCCATGGCAAGGACTTGGAATAAAAGGAGCTCTAAGATCCCTTCCAAGCCAAATCATTTCATGTATCTATGATTCAAATATACAAGCTCACACTCTTTCCACCAGTCCCAAGTAAGAAAAATCCAATCCCAGTTTAGGAAGACACTTCAGAACAGCCAGACCTCAGTTTGCCCATCTCACCTCAAGCGTGGAGCTCTAAGAGTCAAAACCCAAAACTTCTTTGAATAAACAGCAGAGTTTTGCCATGCACAGAAGGGGAGTAAATGGGGACTGCTGGAGTGTCCCTGTGATGGACTCCAGCTGCCAGGAAAACACGAGGCTCCCTTCATCCCAGATCCAGGACAGTGTCCCATGCAGCTTGAGGGAAGGTCATTACTGTGTTTGTTTGGACCCATCATCTTCCCCCACTGCAATTTCCAGGTGCTTTGCAGCATGGGAGCTCCACCATCCTGGTAACTCCCAGGAATACTCAGCTGCCTCAGCTCCCAGCTTGTACTTCATCCATTCATTCCCAGCAGAGCTTTGGATGAGAGAGAAACCCAACCAGCACCCTGAGTTTAGTTAAAGGACCAGATCTGACTCTCTGCTCGAGGAATCCCCAGACACAAACCCAGCAGAGCAGCTGCCTTCTGCTTCCAGCCATCCTGCAGACTCCTCTCTCCTCCCATCATAAGGTCCTTGCAAATAAAGGCCATCAGAAGCACAGCTGGGTTCTTGCTTTGCTCCAGAGGTTTAGGGGCAGGAGAAAACACACGGCACATCAGTAGGAAGTTTGGTATTAACTAACCAAACCCAATACTCAGACCAGCTGTTTTCAAATGAACCCAGAGCAGTCTGGCAAATCTGGATGACAAAAGAGCAGAAGCTGCATGCTGCTCCTCACTAGGTGAGTGCTGCTCTCTGAGCCTGGGAGCACAGCACACAAACAGGGCTTGTCGGTACTTACAGCTGCTCCAGGGAACGGAGCCCACGGAAGGCACGTTGCTGGATGCTCTGAATTTCATTTTTATAAAGGTAGCTTTCAAAAGGAGAGAAAAGAAACAGCATTAGGCCAACTGATCAGCAGTTGTGTTCTAAAAAGTCACAGGAAACAGCAGTGACCCTCAACTCAAAGCAGAACTTGCTGCCTGGACTCAAGGGCCATGTTTTATACCTCTGACACTGAACTCCAAACACAGAAAATACATCCTTGACTGGCAAACATGAAAAGTGGGTTGTTAGATTTTAAAGAGGTCAAGAAATTAATGAGCTACCAACTCACAGGTATTTCAGGTTGTCCAGACCTTCAAAGGATCTTCTCACAATTTGTTTTATCTGGTTATTGTTCAGCAGCCTGTTCAAATCAAGAAAGAAAAACACAGCTGGTGAATTCAGCACATGTGAGATTTGTGGCATTTCTGTTCTTGGATGCTCACTGAAAAATTCTGAGCCCAGGTGTCACAGAATTTAAGATTTAATGGGGTTGGAAAGTCAAATTTTGGGTACTCACATCAGCCAGGTCAATGACAGCTGCCAAGTGCTTCCAATACTGCAGTGTTCAAAGAATTTTCCTTACCTTTTGCCACAGTTTTCACCCCAAATTTACAATTTTGTCCAGGAAAGGGATGAGGGAAAGGGACACACACAGACAGAAGTGTAGGGGAGTGAGATATTAAAGTATTGCTGTCACTCTTTTACAGCCACACTGGGTTTTGGAGGTGCCTGGTTGTGTTCAACAAGTGAGCAGTGCAGTTCAGAGCCAGTTTTTAAAAGAACAAATGCAGATTTAAACACCAGTTCTCAGTGGAGTTATAAGAGCTATAAAATGGTGATGGCTTTGCTCTAACCACTTTGTAACCGATATCTGCAAATGAGAAAGAAAAAAATTCAACTTTGACTCCTGAGGCTGCTCACAGACAGCCTCTTTTGGTCTAGGGAGTCTTGTGCCAGATTTTAATACAAAACCTCTGCACCACATGGCACTGGGAAGCCGTGTGTGACCTGTGTGTGCAGTTGCCATGACTGTGCATGCAAAGGGACCAGGAACAGCCCAGCCCTGTAAGAACCAGGCTGAGTGCAGCAGTACAACCACACAGCTGAGCCCTGCAGAACGCTCTCCTGCAGCCCCTGCCAAGCCCAACATGGAGAAAATGCAATAAATCACTCATAAATAGCTCTGTAACACACAAACTTTAGCTGTTCATCGTGGCTGCCCGGCTCCCGCAGGTCCCTTGCTGCGGTGTCCCACTGATGTTCAGATCTGGCAAAGCTCAGAGCTGGTGGAGCTTTTAGAGTTGAATAGCCCAGAGCAAGGATTTCACTGGCCACACTAATTTTTAAAATTCCTAAGTGGAGCTGTGGGCAGAGAGGGAGTCTGTGACTGTGTACTGCAAAGGCTTCTTTTTCTGGTGTAATAGGAAAAACAGCGATTCCCTGTGCAAGCAGCCAGACCTTACAACGTTGGGTCACATTCAATACATGAACTGGATGTGCATTTCACAAGTTGATTTTTGCCATAGCTCTGCTCCTCAGGAACGATCTGCCACCAGGCAGCAGGTGAGAAGACAGTTCAGCACATTCCCAGCAGTAAAACCCAATCTTCTGCCCCACTTTCTAGAGAAAAAAGAGTAGCCAGCCTCTGGCATTACAAGCCAATGTCACTTCCTGAGGAAAAACAGTTTGTGCAGGCAAAGGATGGAGAGAAAAGACAAAGAGATGAGGATAATTAGTAAAAAAATCTTGTGGGAAAAGAAGATGAAGGTAAAATCAAACACCTTAGGGATGACAGAAGAGATAAAAGATGTCAGAAGCACACACGTGGGATGGAAGATTCACAAGTTCTCCCCAGGCACCTGAGTCACACCAGCTTTCCACCAGCTTGTGCTCAGGTGAAGAATTACACTGAGAGTCAAAAAAAGGCATACAAGAATCTTAAGAGCAAACAACTTTGTCAGTCAGGTAATAAGGGGTTGAGAGAAACCTCATTCTCCTTGATGTGACTATCCCCCCTGGATTGGCTGCCCTGACACCGTGGGTGTGGGTGCCACTGCACATCACCAGAGCTGGCACAGGCAGCCTGGAGAGGTTAAGGCAGAGTGCTGTTGGAAAGCTCCAGCACAGCTGGAAGCAATGGCTGCATGCACACGGCTGAGGTCAAACAGCCCGAGCTCACTCATAAGGATGCAGAAATGATGTCAAGTCCTTGGAACACACGACCCTGCTTTGACAGCCAGCTATGCTGAGTGGAAATACAGTCCCTGAGCATCAACCCAAAAGTTGATTTGATGACTGAACACCCAAGGGCTGGAAATAACTGCCTGAGAGCAGTGTGGGAGAGGGCTTTTGTCTATTTACCCGCAGGACAAAGACAACACAGGCACCAGCGGTGCTTCCCTCCCTGCCCCTATCAACTTTCATCTCTGGCCAGAGCAGGATGAAGGCAGCTTGTTCTCTGTTATCTGATCCTTGGCCACACTTCTGAGCACACAATGGGCTGACAGACGAGTGCCAGCATCGATGTCATTCCCATGGGTGTGAGCACCTGTCACACAACTGGCATTGGCCCTTTGCCTCCCAGGTGACAGTGACCAGGTGAGCAGGGTCATACCAACAGCCCCGCAGTCTGGAGCCCTTCACTGATTATCTTTAATGCTCAGAGTTCAGACCAGGACTGATCTCTACTGGGATTTCAAATTGCATTATGTTGTCTGGCTGTGTTTTGGGGATATTTAAAAGCATTATCCCAGTCTGTTTTGTTGTCTTGACTATTCTGTACAGTTCAAGGGAGTGTAATCACTGACCCAGCCAAATAAGATGAATCCTGGAAGTTCAGATGGCAAGCAGCACACAGGGCTCTTATCTCATCGTCTGATACTTTGTTCATTTTGAAAATTAGTTCATTGCCTGATTTAAGAATAAAAACTGCATGGAAGAAGCCATCTCCGCTTCCTGTCTCAGGATTCCCCATTGTAATAGAAGAATAAATCCTGGAAAACATTGGAGAGTGAGATAATGGATGAAGTCCATAATAGTCCACTTAATCCAAAATGCTGCTTTCAGAGAAATCCATGGGCAAGGCAGCACATCTGGCTCCTAGAAAGACTTTGGATGGTTCCTGCACAGCTGTCTGCTCCTTGACTCCTGTGCAATTCACCCTGGCAGAGAAGCAGCCAAAATCCTGGCATGGCCTGGGCCTATTGGTCCCATCTGCCATCCATAGCAAAAATGCCCAAATTCCTGCTACCCTTAGAGGGCTGAAAGCTGAGGTCCCAGATCTGCCAGGAATAGATGCTCTGGCAGACAGAGGCTGCAAAGATCATTATCACCATCATTATCTTAAGCACACCCTGTAGCAAAGCAGGCTAAATTAAAAGTATCAGAAGCACATTTCCTAGCAAAAGGATGGGGCATTCCCCTTCATGCCAGACAGTGAATTGCACTGCAAATGAGCAGGGGAACTCAATCACACAGATTTTATTCCTGCAAAATTCTTCTGGGACATTTGAGACATACAAGTGCCATGAGATCTGGCCCAGAATCACCAAGAGAACATTTTACATTCAGTTTCCTTTAGGTTTCATGTTCTGACTGCCTCTCCCTCCTCCTTCCCCACCCTCTCCCCAGGTTGCCAGGCACAGGCTTAAGTTGCATTAAATGAGTGGTTTTCTGTTTTGAAGAATGTATTAAATGATGTGACAGTACAGAATTCAGACTCAAATCATGTTCTCTTTCCTCTTTTCATTTGACAAACCACATGCTACAGTCATTGTGACAAAACAGCTATTTTTTTCCCTCATGCCATTAATAGAAATCATCATGTATTTAGTGTATTTAGAGGGGGAGAAAAAGTGAGTTTTATGTTCAACCACACATTCTCCCTTGTTGACAGAATGATCTGGAATATCCATTTCCCATATTAAAGGGAGAAACTCCTATTCTGAGATCCAAGCAGGCTCTGACATCCCCTCCTTTCTGGCAGGAACACATTCTGTCAAGAGTTACTAGAGGGTAAAAGAAACTCCACGTTACTGCTGTTGTTTGCCCTGAGGTCCTTCACAAGCAGCACCTAAAGCAGAGCTGCAGGGCTCAGCAGAAGTGCTTTTGCTCTCACCTAAGCAGAAAGAGAAATGTGATGTGAGCAGTGACAGAGCAAAGGGCCAGGCAGAGGCACAAACAATGTGGTCTCCACAGGGTCGCTGTTCTCTAGAGGGCTCTTGTCTGAGGAAGGACAAAATTCAGACTGGGGATGTTGAGAAACCTTGGTCCCTGGGCTGGACATTTTTGTGGATGGTGCTGGAGAGATCCAAGGAGCAGCAACTCTTTGGCTGAGGTTTGAAAATACAGCAGTGAACCAAGTGGGCTGAGAGGGCAGCGCTGACTCCTGTAGGAACACGGAAGGAGAGGCCTCACAGGGGTGTCATCATCCACCCCCACCCAAAAATGACCTAAAGGAGCAAAAACTGGGAAGCAGAGAGAGGCTGTGCCTCACCATGGGCTCACAGAGTTTCCTCTCTCTCCCACAGCCCAGCACCTGCTCTGAGCTAATGTTGGCTTCAGCCATGTGGCAAGTGATGGCAAACTGCAGCAAAACAGCTGTCCTGGAGCTGGGGGATTTTGTGGATGGCATACATGAAGGTTTTCTGCCTCACTCTCCCTGTTACCCTATTTTTTTTTTTTTTTTGTACCAAGGGGACATATTAAGAGTTCAAAAATACACACCACATCTGCACAGATGGGAAGAGAGCAGAGCCAGTAGGAAGGGACAAGGAAATCCTACTACTCTCTAAGATGTTTAGCCCAAGAGAACTTCTCCAATGGCACACAGCCAACACAGAAGCTCCCAGTGGTGCAGGGTCTGGGATAACTGCTCATTACCTGTGGGGCTGTACCAGGAGTCCCCTGCTGGAAGCAAACAGTGACTGTCTCTGCCACAAACAGGGCTCCTGTTTTTAATGCTAAAGTAGTGCTCTGTAATTTATCAAATCTCCCACACCAGAGGAAAGCAGAGAGGAGCCAGGGGAGGGTTTGAACTGTTGAACAGCCCCACTGGACATCCACACAGGCTCCTCTCCTGTCAACCCATTTCCCTGCATCCAACACAGGCTACAAAGGTTTCCTTTTCAGGGTGCTTTACAAACTGTCAAACTTGGATACAGAACAGCCACCCTGCTCTAAAGGAGATGGAGAACAGAAGCTTCACTGGAATCTGTTGCTCTTCTTCTGCCATTTGTTGAAAAAGCTCTTTAAAAAACATTTATTTGCTTATGGAAGATTTATTTAAATTCAATGGCAGAAAGCTGCAAGCTCAGAGGTCTGTACATGGAACCTGGACTATTCTATCCTCCAACCTCTCACTTCAAATTTTCTCGACAAAATTTCCCAGGAAGTCTCTCAGGGATTTGAAAAGATTCATTCTCTTAATCACTTGAAAAGCTATCCAAGTCCTTGGGCAAAATTTACCATCTAAGAAACATCAGTAAATTCTTCAGCTCTTGTCAGTTTTCATGTGGGAATTGGCCAAACCAAAGTTCCTGGAGAGAAATTTGCTTCAGGAGTGTGAGGTTCAATGTTCCCTCAGTCAGTTATCAAGTTCCTCAGCTGTGGGAGTTAACTACTACGAGTGTGAGAATAACTGACTGTTCCAGTTTGCTGGCCAGACCAGGAAATACAACTAAGCATAAGAAGTCCTACCTAAATAAAGATTTCCTTGGCAAATCAGGTTGATTTTCAGAATCCAAATATAAAAATGCAGTATTTTTTCAGAGCAGCAGTTTCACCTAGTCCAGTATTCCAGCTCTGGCTGTAGGACACTATTTAGGAAAAGCAGGAGTGTCTGACCAGCACCTGTGAAAACTCATTGTTCTCACTGGCCTGGCATCCCAAATCATGAGATCAGGGGTGGCAGGGGGTACATTCATGCCTATTCCCTCTGGTACTGCTCATGGACTTGCTGTCCTTGAGGTCCCTGTCCACGAGAGTATAGAGACAGAAAGGAAAAGGAACTGGAGAAATTCATGGAGCACAAACAGGTGTTAGAGAGAGACAGGTCTTTCCCCCCTCAGTGAGGCTCCATCTGTATCTACCTCTATGCAGAGTGGAGGAGTCAAAGACAAAAGCAAAAGTCCTGCACAGGTCAGAGACCTGCCCCATCCAAGGTGCTGGCAGGGCAGGAATTAGGACCCCTCACAAAGCTCTGCAGGCTGGGTGGAGCATCTGTCCCAGTGAAGCCCTGCCAGCATCCTCATTTTCCCCAGAGCTCGGCTGAAACTCGCCTGGTGGTCCTGGGAGCTGCTGCCAAACATCTGCCTGCATCACACAGAGATGACATCATCTGGAACCCTTTGTTTCCTCAACTCAGGAGAGCTCCAGGGGTGGAAGAGCAGGGCTGGAGATCAAGAGGCCTCAGCAGAGCTTTGTGATAAGGCAAAACCCTACAGACTCTATTATCTCTCTAGATATTTTTTTCTCATTTCTCACTGTATCTGACCCTACCTCAAATGACAGAAATCCATCCAAAGCATCCTTTCTTCCCTATTATTTTTGGCAATTAAGTACCACACAGTGCTGTTTGTGAGACTAACCTGGGCTCTTCTACATGAACAGCATCAGTGGCAGTAAAGTTTTTGACCAGCCAACTCTGTGATCACTTGTCCTGGGCCACAGCCAGGGTACTCTGGAGCATCCTGCAGTCGTGGCTTGGCCACTCAGCCCCACACAGAGCAGAACAATCTTTGGCAAATGTTGGTTTTTCAAAGGAAACACTTGAGCAGGTCTCTATAATAAAGTCCTGCTATAATCCCACTTTTCCTACAACTGCTTAGAGTTGTCTGAAAGCCTTATTGCCCAGGCTTGCCTTCCCTCAACTCTGCCACCTTCACAGGATCAGGGACTTCAGGTTGCTCAAGGCCAGACAATAAAAACCAGCCTGAACTTTCTGTTACTATTTGGGATCATGAATGTATGAACATCAGCTCCCAAAGGAGCTGCTTTGCCTCGCTGAGGAACTCTGGCTTGGACCTGGAAATCCTATGGCTGTTAGCACCGTGTCACAGCTCGAATAATGAGATCTGAGTATCAACAGCCCAGCTACATCCAGCACAGTGCTGTGCTGACACAGCTTCTGGTTCTGATTTGGGAGCTGGTGTGTTTTCAGCTCCTTGGCTATGGGGTGCAGATGCACTCAGATCTGTCTCCAAACCTTCAGCCCTGCAGCAGCCAGAAGAAGCAGAGGTTCCCAGGATTTCCTTTGGGAAGAGTGAGAAGCTGGTTAGTGGAGCAGTGTGTACAGTGATGTGAGAGTGGGATCCAAGGCTGAAGGGGCAGCTTTCTGTCCCCATTCCTACCTGGAGCAGGGCAGCTGTAGGCACCTCTTTTAGGGCAAGGCATAGGGGCAAGATGGCATTTGAAGGATGCTCAGACTCATGTAGAGCAACTGAAGTGGTTCATTCATTACAGGACACCATGGAAAGGAAGAGACTTTAATCCATCCCTCCACCAACTTGATCCCAGCTGAGAAATGCTTTCATGGGCTACTCTTGGGCCATACCTGCTCAAACATCCTCAGTCTGTGCTAGAGTTCACCAAATTTTTGAACAGAGAAGTTAAGTGAAAAATGAAAGTTATCAAACACGATGTTTAAGTTAAAAAAGGTAATAAACATGATCCAGGGTGGAACAGAGGGAATTTTAAAGCTTTGGCTGGATATGCACAACTTGACTGAAATAACTTAAAGCCCAAGGCCACCTTTAAGCCATTTTAGGGGACAGTACTAACACAGTAACAAATGGATATCCTCAGAGTGCAACTTACAGTGTGTTGAGGTTCTTCAGTCTTCTGAAGGCTCCAGGTTGTATCTCCTTGATGTGATTGAAGCGTAAATCTCTAAAAGCAGAGGATATAAACAAGCCATCAGACCAGGGAAGGAAGAGTGGGGACAATGGTTGGGGTCTGCCCTTGTCTGCAAAGTCAGCCAACAGCTGGGACAAGCCTAGGCTGAGAAAATTCTTTATTATAATTCCACAGAAAACAAAACACTAAAAGGACTAAAGGGATCATTCCCATGAGCACGAGGAAAAGGTCTGCATCAAAACACTCCATGTGCAATTGCTCTTGCATCTCATCCTGATTTGTAGAGGAACACCCATTATCACGTAGACCCAAAACTCAGCTCCCTACCAAAATTATCTGTGCCCTAAAATGGTTAAATCTGCTCAAATAACCTCATATAATAAGCATTTCCCATTTTGCTGTGCAAGGCTCCAAGACTTACAACAGCTTATCGCTGCCTGCATTTCAAATTTGTGCCAACTTCAATTAGAATTACTGGAGCCCAGGGGATTCTGGCAAATTTCAAGGGCTGCCCATGGAACTACATCAGCTTGGAACCCAAAAACACGGGGTTTGGATTGCTAATGGGATAATAAAAATAAGAGCTAAGTGGTTTAACCTGGTTAACCAAGGAGAAACACTTCTATAGGGAACGTGCATTGATTTGGCACCTTGCATGGTCCAGAGTATTACAACAAACCACAAAAGGCAGATAAATGGGGATTGCTGCAGGTTTCTGTCCAAAGCACACAATGAAGTGGATTTTTTTCTCCTGCACTGCTTGATCTATCACATTTAGGGAATATACAGCTAATTTTCAGTTTAAGGCAGCTTTTTAAGGGCATTTGCTTTAAGAGGAAAAAGCACAGGTTGCCCATTCTGGTGGTAAAAAGTCACACTTGGACGCAGAGTTTAAACCAAAGATTCCACAAACAGCTGCAATTTCAATGCTTGTTTTCAGACAGGTATCAACAAGAATCCTGACACTTATAAAATTCAAATTAGAAAGAGGTGCAGTCACTGCTGGTAACCCCAAACTGGCAGTGAGGAGCCAAGGGGGATGAAACAGCTTGGAGCAAGTACTCAGGAAGAGGCTGCACAAGGAGTAAAGCTGACTTTATTTTAAGATCATGGAATCATAAAATAGTTTGGGTTGGAAAGGACTTTAAAGTTCATTTCATTCCAACCCCCTGCCATGGGCAGGGACACCTTCCACTATCCCAGATTGATCCAAGCCCAGTCCAGCCTGGCCTTGGACACTTCCAGGGATCCAGGGGCAGACACAGCTTCTCTGGGCACCCCAGCCAGGACCTCAGCACCCTCTGAGTAAAAAAAATTCTGCTTAATATCTAATCTAAACCTGACTTCTTTCAGTTTAGAACCTCTGTCCCAAGGTGTAATGTTTCTTTAGGTTAACAGTTTGCAAAATGTAGTTATTTTATGCGAAAAAATTAATAATAAATTTTCTTACATTTTAGGCAGAAAATGCAAGGCAGTTTTACTTAAATTATAACAAAATATCAAATCTCTGCCTTGTTAGCCCTTTGTTATCACTGGATGCAGCACACGGGCCAGTGGAATTTGTTTTTTCTATTGTGCTTTTTTCCTTTAACTTTTCCACTTTAACCAAAGGATTCAGGAGTCTAACATAGAAAGAAATCTTTCCCCTCTCTTGGTGGTAAATATTGCACAGAGAAGAATTAGAGGGCAAAAAGAAACACAGCTTCCCAATATTTCAAAAAACAAAGACTTCCAATTATAATTCACCTTCTCTGTCCACTGCAAATTGCAGCCCCAAAGGATCACCCTTTGGAATTGCAGTTTTTAACAGAAACTTCACCTCTGACATTTTCAAGTATGTTTGGCTTAACTTGCATTGCTTCAGATGTGCAATTCTTGCCCTTCTCCTCGGAGGGAGTTCCATATCCTTCTTCCCTGCCAATGTGAATTCGAGGGCATCCTTATGGATATTTCAAGGCAATGGCTGCCACCATAAAGCCAAACACAATTAAATACTGGCAACAGTGATAGCACAACGTGCTGCCTGCTCTCCATGGCCTCATTAAAAGGAAACGAGGAAAGACTAGACCAGGAAAAAAGGTGAAGAAATGCAGACATGATTTATACCCTGCAATGCACAGACACCAACTCCGCTGCCCCGGGGGGTTGTAAAGAGCCCTGTAATTAGTCCAGGCAGCTGGCTGCAGGTAATGGGGAACATTACAAACACGTGGGAGGAACACACAGGGGCTGGAGCTGGGGATGCTCAAGGAAGGCAGCAGGGAGCAGGCAGTGAAGTGCAAAATCCAACTTCGGGTCTCTGGCTGCAGGTGGGGACAAAAAGCCTCTGAGCATTGTAATGAGCAAAGACAATGCAATCCCTCCCAGCCCAGCACACACACAGAGGCTTCCACTGCTGAAACAAAGCCAAAGCCAGGACTCAGGTGGCAGAAAACACCTCTGAAAACACAGGGAAAAATAAACCACAAGTTCCACTGCTCCCAGGCCTGTTTCTTCGGTCACTTGACAAAAAGGACTCCTTGGAAATGGTGCTGTGGAAGTTTGCACATGGCCTTGAGCCCCCTAAGCAAGTCCAACCTCCTCGGTAGTGATTTGCTCACCTGGGAGAGAAACAAAGCAGAGCTGGGAGGCAGAGCCTGGCAGGAGTGACCCTGTGTCACAGGCAGAGGTCTCAGGGCTGTCCCCTGGCTGCTCCACCTCTCTGTGGAGCTCCTGAGCAGCACAGGGGTGGGAGATGCCTCCTGACAGCTCCCACTGCTGAATGAGCAGTGCGGGGCTGGGTTCATGCAGGAGCTTTTAGAACCATAGAACATAATCCCAGACTGGTTTGGGCTGAAAGGGACCTCCAAGTTCATCTTGCCATGGGCAGGGACACATTCCACTAGACCAGGTGGCTCCAAGCCCATTCAACCTGGCCTGGGACACTTCCAAAGATGAGGCAGCCAGAGCTTCTCTGGATCAACCTGCTCTTTTTAAACTACACCACCCCCAAGGAGCACGTAATGAAACTTAGCTCATTATTTTAATGAAATATTTTAATTTTTCTTCTGTTTTCTGTTCCAGGTAAGGCCTTTAGATGATTCTCTGGACCCCAGCTATCTTTCAATCCTTTGGAAAGTTCTTTTTGGATTGCTCTCCATCACAAAGGCAACAGCTTTCCCCACAGACAAAAATGGAACTAAAGCACTGCATCTCTTTTCTGAGGACTTAATTTCAACAAATGATGTGAAATAACTGGAGAGAATCCAAAGGAAGGCAATGAGAATGATCTGAGGTCTAGAAAACATGACAATGAAAAGAACTGAAATTGCTTATTTAGCAATAGCTACAATAACTATGTCAGGAAATTGCAACAAATAGAAAGGGCAAATAGTCACTGACTGAAACTGCAGGTTATGGGTTTTTTTTCAAAGATCTCAATTAGCAAGGCTCATAAAACACCCCGTGGAATGCAGGTGAGACAGGCATTAGCAACACACAGTTTAGGCAGGTGGATCCTGCCCTGGAGGCAAAGGATGGACCTGGCTATTCTGCTCCCTGTGCCCCAGACAGCATTAGAAGTACCAATGTAGAGGTCCCTGCACAGCAAACAAAGTGTCTGGGCATGCAGAGGAACCCACATATTCCTCTTTACCATGTAAAAACCCCAACACTTTGGCTCATCCTTAATGTTTTTACCCCAGACCTTGCCCTAGCCTAAAGCGTCGCTGGCAGTGAAGGGCTGCATTGGGAATTCCCTGCCTTGCATGGGTTTGATTGAGAACATTCCCTACAGAGTTTGTCTCCTCTCACACAGAAATGCTTGTTCCTCTCTATTCCCAGGGCATTCACTCTGGAAATTTACGTTTCTTTTCAAGAACAAATGTGCTTTTTACAGGGACCCACCACGGAGCTTCTCCCAGGGCAGCTGCTCCCAGCTGCCCTGCACCCCAGCAGCTGGGCTCCCTCCCTCCTGCCCACTTCTTTCCACCTGGGAATTTGAAAAATGGGGGGGAAAAAATAATCACTTGTGATTTAAATCTCCCCCATGATTTCAAGACCGGCAGTCTGGGATTACAAATGACCTTCCCGCAAGGAACAGCTGCTGCTAAAGGATTCTGGATCTTCTTCTACCTTCACACAGAGAGGAGGCCTGGGACAGCAGCATCACCCAACACGGATCCCTCTGGACAACACCAGCTGAAAACCTCACCAAACCCTCGTGCCCAAGCTCTGACAGGAGAGTGACCTGGAACACATGGACAATCCAGGATCTGCTGTGAAATAAGTCACCTTTTCTGAGGCTACAAAGAATGCCAGAATTTGCAAACGGATGGGGAAATGGGTCTTTACAGAATGACACTCAATCTGTCTGAGCCTCTCAGCTGCTATCACAACAATCATCCCTGCAAGCCTTGTGTTAAATAATTATCAGTGATTAGCATATAAAGCAATCAATGGCTTTTACAACAAACTTACACTTCTGTTTAATCTATTTAGGTTTTCACAGACTCATGTATTACTATGTTAACTAAGCAGATAATTAGCTACAAGAGGCATTTTTCTGCAGCTCAGTGGAAATTACAGGGTTTTTAGAAGAATCCTTTGTGTTCCCAGCACGGTGCACAGCAGTGATGCTGACAGTTCTGCCCAGAACTGGTTGGAAAGTGGCAGCCACACAATCATTACCAACAACAACACCCAGAGTAAAGGTGCTTTTACAGAGAGATGTTGAAGTTCCTCCCAGCGCTTCCTGAAGAAAGGAGGGAACGAAAGACATCCTAAACACATCCTAAAAATATCCTGTAAGTCAAGTTTCCCATATACAGGAAGAGCCAGGACACTTATCAGAAAGAAGCTGTTCCTCCCACTTATCTGCACAACATCAGTCAGCTCTGCAGGTTCCCCAGTCCTGCCAAACCACTCCAGTCCTGGCAGGAAGGGAAAGCTGCCTTGCTGAGAAGGAAATGAAGTCTTCCAGACTCACTGTCATCAGCTCCCCAACTCAGGAATGTCCCTGTCCCACACGAGTTCCCAAATGGCTTTAATAAATGACAGCCTTCATCCCAGAACCCCTACATGGACAGCTGAGCCCTGCCAGCCCTGCGAGGCAGATGAGGAGACCTTGGGGAGGCTCAGGGATGGGGATCTCCCAAGTCCTGGTTATTTTGAGGCTTACCAGCTTAAGACATCAAGATCTGACTGTTCAAAGAGTGAAAAGGAAGGAAAATACGTTGAGCATAGAGATACAAGGAAATGAAACGATGGGATCATGGTGGAAACGGTGGACAGCAAGCAGCTGCAGCCTCTCTCTGCAGAACAGGCTGTGGCTCACTGTTGCACTGCCACACCACTTATTTTGAAGTTCTAGGAACACTAGAATGTAATTAAGAAATTACCACAGGCATTCCTGAACCCAGCTTTTTCAGATTCAGCTCCCACAAACAGGAGTCAGATTTTCTAAAGGGCTCCCTCTGCGTCAGCTGGGGCAGGAACTTGACCATAATCCAGCAGCCAGTGTACCAAGCTGGTTTGATCCCGCTTTTTCTGCACATGTAAACTGGTGGGAATGCTATGCCTGACAGGCAGTGCCAGGGCAGGAGGGATCTGCTGGTGCCTCATTCCTGGTGGAATCATTTCAAATGCCACCTGGCACCCCTTTAGCTCTTTCCAGGAAGGGTAGGAACAAGGAACATCTCCAAAACATAGTTTTGGTCCTGAACACATATTCAAGTAGGAAGATTATATAAAAATATGCTGAATTCAGCAATGTTAGATAATTTGAGCTACTATGTATCAGAAGGGGGGTGAAGATTAAGGTCTGATCCCACCCAGACCAGCTGAGTCTATTCTTGGGCATTCATGGCAGCAAGGACTCTCTTAACCTAATGCATAATTCCTTTGACCAACTACCCAAGGTACTGCTGACATCAAAGGAAGACAGATTTTCCCTCCTCCTGAAGCCTGTTCTGACTCTGATTTAGAGGAAGTAAAATAAACACTTTAATATTGGGTCTTGTGTAGCTTAAGTGTCAGTCTTTCACTTTTTTAAGAGCATGATCATTAAAGTTTTTATACAGAATGCACACATATTCTTTCACCTCTCCTTAAAGAGCACAGGAAAAAGTCCTGGTATCCCTGTGGGGAGAGGGATGTGGTGAGGGCAACAAAAATACAAATACTCTAGTGGGAACCAGCTGCTGAAGCACTGGGAAGTTCAGTGAAAGTAGGATTTTAACACTTAAGGTAGCTACAGTCACGAGAATTGAGATGCTTCCATGAAAAGATGCTGGAATGTTTCTAGAAGGAAAGTATGTTTGAAATACCTTCCCTCCCTGTTTTCCTTCTGATGAAGGGACTTCTAAAAATAGAACATAAAGTTCTTGGTCACCTCTAAAAGGTTTAATATGGATTAAATACTACACATTCTACCTGGCACATGCAGAATGTGTGGGTGTGCACTTAATGGCTGCATATAAGATTATCACACACAGAGGAAATGAGTAATCCCTTCTTCAACCCAAAACACACGACAGAGACCACAAACAGAGCAGCATTTCCAAGAACTCATTTGCTCAGTAAACCTTTCCCCAAGAAATGTATAAAATTCCTTCTCAAAACTGTGCTCATTAATAGACTAAGAGAGCTACACCCTGTCCTACTCCAGCCTTCCTCCTGCGGGAGGAGGAGAGGAACTGAGCAGGCACCAAAAGCAGCACAACAATGAAGGGAAACAAAACTTGTCAAGCTGGCCATGCTTACACTGCCCAATTAGCAACCAGGTCTGTGAACAACTGGGTCACCTTCAGTTCATGCCAGCGATGTGTTCAGATCCTGGATCCTGCCCTGTGCCCTCAGCTATGTTTCTCCAGCAGTACTCATTCATTATGTGCCCTGCATAATGCAGAAAGAAGAATAACCCATGGATAATTGGATTGCAATCCATTAGCTGCCAGCCAGAGGGGAACTTCTTTCCATGGATTTCTTCTACTCATGCCCACACGTTTTGAAGTTTATTGTTTAAATGTCACACTGCAGAACAAATGGCTGCGAAGGTTAAGGACCTATTGAAATTTTCGGAGTGTATGTTCCACAGCTGTTCCCTTCCTTGGGCTGCTGGCTGAAAGAAGTGCCTGAATCCCAGCGGTAAGCAGCCGATCACATCTGGATAATCGTGTTCCAATTGAACAGACAACAGCCAAAATACATCTGCAGTTCTACACAATGAGTTTTTATGGCTTATCTGTACACGTGTAGTCATTCCTGCCATCCTATTCTCTGCTCGGGATAAAGCAAGCAGACTCCATTACCAAAGATAAATAGTCTATTGCTGAAACCAGACTTTGGGCCAGATCCTCAGCTGTACCCAGCTGGGACTGGGAAGGGAGGAGGGAAATGGTGACCCAAGAGGAGCCAGTAACAGCTCATCAATCCTGGAGCTGGTTCCATGCCAACCCCAGCATCGCTCGGAGAAGGCGATGGGCGGCTCCAAGTGCTGCCAGCTGGCTGCAGCCCCAGAGGCCATCTGCCAATGGTGAAGCACAGCCTGTGCCAGCTAGGAGACTTCCCCACTCTTCCAGGATTCTTTGAGAGGGTGGCATGGAGTCATGGAGGTCAGAAAGTCCCAAACTCCCAACTTCAAAGCAAGCTCCATCTGGAAACTGCAGCTGTTCTTCAAGGGAACCGAGCTGGAGCCTGGGATCGGTGTTTGGAGCAGCAGTCACAGACTCAGTCCTGTTCACACCAAAGATTAACTGTGGAAAATATCCCAATCCCACATTTTCTGCTCAGAATAACTCCGTGATCAAGACTATTCTTGCTATAATTCCAAATGTTCAGTCTGACACAGGGTTCTCCCAGGAGAAACACTAACATACCAACAAGCCTGAGGAGTCAGGGCTTGGTTAAGAAGCATTCCTTGATCTTCCACAATTCAAAGAATGTTTAATTATTCAAATGCTATTTATAACAGCTACAATGGGATGCTGGCTGGGAAATGTATTTGCATACATGAGATCTTCAAGATAGCCAGAATGTTAGGATTTTTCCTTGCCACACAAAGGCCCATGATCTGCCAAAAAAGAGACCTCACCAGGCTCATCCGTCTTTATGTCTGTGAGGATTTCTGGTCACCAATATGGTATTTGCTTATAATTATATATATTTGCTTATAATTATAATTATGCAGACAGTGGTAAAGGAGAATAAAATGCATAAATCACCTGAAAAAATACTGTTCTATGAAAAGTAGTTTTCCTTTGCAATACTGCAATTCTCATATCTCACATCCATACTATTTCTTTAATGTTTTAAAACCTAGTTTCCCATTCAAGGTGGTGCAGATAATGGGTGTGCTGCTGCCAGAGGGAGCTTGGAACCACATCATTCCAGAACTGGGAAAGAGGTGGTGACACTGTAAACTTCCCTCCCCCTACACTTGAAGGATCTCTAGCAGAAACACACTCAGGCTCCACTGTGACAGCAAACGTTGCATCATTTCAAACATAGAACAGGAATTAAGCTTCAATGATCTCAGAAATACCTCAGTTCAGCCAATGGAAAAAACCCTTCCCTCAATAAAATCTAGGAGGAACAAGTTACTTTGTTAAAATCAGTGTCAGGGTATTTTAAATATTTTAATATTTCAAGATGAAGGGGGGTAAGGGGGAGAAAAAGGTCGGTGAGAGTGTGAAGAGTCAGATGCTGCAAGTTACTGTAAGAGCACATAACCACTGCCCAGGGAGCAAGTACTGAGCAGGGTCATGCTGAAAATAACCACTCCAGCACCAGCCCAGGGGCTGAGAAAGCTTTGGCAGCTGCAGCAAGAGTAGATCTTATCCTGTGGGCCACTAATGCAAGAACCTCTGTGGTCTCCACCCACCAAGGCAGACCTGGATGGCAGCAATCCAATGCCAGCATCCTGCCCACAGCATGTTCCTCAGGCTGCCAGCAGAGAAAGTGCCTTAGGAGTATTAGTGAGATTTTTATGGGAGAAAAGCTGGTATGGATGTGCTAGCTGAGATAAAATTGAGTTTGTTACAAGCATAGGAAAAAGCTGCTCAAACTCATGCTGGAAAAGTTTAAGGAGGATGAGAATGAAGATTCATTTTTGACAAGTCTTTCTAGCTACTTACAAAAAAAAAAGGTCTTCCAAGCCAAGGGATCAGATAAGACTGGCACGAAGAGAAGGATTTTGTCGTGTGCCACTTCATCTTAAAACCACCTTTAAATTCAGATTAGTTTAGAATCACAGGGAAGTGCTCTTCTGCACCCATCAAGAAGAGCTCTTTAGGAGTCTCCAAGCATTACATGTCCTTTTTCTCCACCTTTCCCATTTGAATGGACCCAGCCAACAGCTCCCTCACCTTCTTATTTCTCAAGGAATTGAGTTACCATAGTTGATACTTTCCAAATAAGCCTTAACTTTGGTTTGAACAGTTCAAATTGCAAGTGGAAAACCAGGACTTAAAAATTCAGTACTGAAATGGTGTTGTATACATAAGGAAAGTGTTTGTGTCACTGCAGACAAAAGCCTGAGCCACTCTTTTTCCCCTCTCCCCTACACCCATATACAAAGCCTCCTAAAATGCAAATTGTGTTCCTTTCCATAAGCTCAGTTTAATATTTTTGACCTTTGATTCCCCAAAACAGTCTTCCAGTGCTTGCCCTGGAATTAGACTCAATAAATTTTTCAATTCCCTAGATTGTCCTATTAGCAATTAACTGATGCCAAAAGAAGCAGTTTCTGTTATGTTTTAAAAGCACAAAACAGTTCTTGAGACAGGTAATTCTGTGGGAATAAAGAAGGATAAAAGTATGCCTTTGGCCTTGGCTTTTTTTTTTTTTTTTTTCCTTCTTTCTGCAGACCAAGCAGGTAAGAAAGGCAGGAAAATGAAGTGGTTACTCACAGAATGTTTGTCTGGGGCGGGATCTCGGGGATGGTTTCCAACATCAGATGCATGCATCTCACTGTAGTCCTGAAGCACAGGCAGCGGCTGGGGCAGGAGCAGGAGAAACCAGGCAGGAGGAGAAAATACAAAAAGCCTCCAAGAGCTGAAGGTTTGATCAGCATGGTGTTTGCTGGAGCGTATTTGCCTCAATTCTGAGCTGCAGGGAGCTGACAAAAAAAGTTTCCCAGCCCTGAGGTCCAGGAGGAGGGGACTCATCAGCATGTGTTTGCAATTAAATTAAGGCAGTTTGACAGTCCAACCGCCCACCCTCTCTGCTGTTCTGCACATCACTGGAGATCACACTGCCCCCACCCCTCTCTAACCGTGGCGCTGAAATACAAACTCTTCGTTTTGATCTATTTGCACCTTGTTGCTTCTTTTGAACAGCAAATTAACTCCTCACCTTCTCCTCGGGCATCTGTCTGAAAGCACAATGCACCTCCATGGACAGCAACCAAAAAATGACCCCGTGCTTCCAGGGCTGAGCTGGGATGCAAAGGATTCAGGCCAAGGCTTTTTATGTCCATCTTTTTGCCCTAGCACACTCTGCAGACTAAAGAGAGAGTCTGTCAAATGTATTGTGCTGTAAGACTTTCAGGATAGAGGCTGTCTCTTATCACATATAATTAAAACATCAAGCAAAAATATGCCTCCAACCATTGATATGGGCATGGGATGTTACAGATAAGGGATTTTAAAAGGGAGATCACTAACAGAGATAAAAAACCTGCATATAAAGACAAAACCCCACACTGGAATCTGTGAAGTTTCTTAGGCAGAGCGAAAGCTGATTAATTTCAAAGGCCTTTGACCAAATATAGTTTCTTTCTACAAGGATGTCATTTGGAAGAATGTCAGGATTTTTGAGAAGTTCAAGGCAACTGAGGGTTGAAGAGGGAAACAAACAATAAAATCAACTGATTTTCAACAGTAGGAAATGCAGTTCTCCTTTTGTTTCTCCCCACTGAATGATAAAATTGAGATGCAAAAGGCAGGATTTGTTTCCAGTTGAATTAATCACCTTTATAGAAAAGCTACAGTGAAACCAGTCTATCTTTAGGTTTCAAATTATTACAAGATCCTAAACATGTGAGTTGAGCACAAGGAGGCATTAAAACACATTAGGATATGAAGGTACTTTAGGAATTTCAAACACGGCACCATCCCACATAAACTGGAAGATCAAATGATGGTTTCCCATCAAACTGCACGTGTGCTTTGTACTGTACACTACAAAATAACTGATGTGAGAAAGCAGTACTTAACAAGAGTGACACTTAAACCTTCCCAGTTCAGATTCTCTGTCACTTGAGCATTTGGGGAGAGCGTTGGGTTTGGGGTTTCACCTAAAATTTTATGCCATAGAAGGTAAAAAATGTATTCTTTTTTCCAGCTATAAAAGAGAATTGCACTGCAGGCTTTCTGCACTTAGTCCTCAGGCAATCTGCTGTTTGTTTGCCCTGCCATCACTTGGAAATCCAAGCAAGTTCACCGAACTCATGGTTTTGGGCAGAGTGTCCTCTAGTGGCCACCCAACCCAACCCACGCCAACCCTGCTCACAAAAAAGGGTTGTAAAAGGCCAATTTATCATCTTCAGACTTTGCACAACAACTGGCAGCTGAGATCAGACTGCTCTGGGTTAAACAGGACAGCTTTTAATTCCACTTTAAGGCTTTAAGTGCATTAGAAGCACGTCCTCCATGTGCATCAGGCTATGCATGTTACGTGAAAATCTTCCAGACTCAAGTTCTCTGTTCTTCCAGCCTGACTGCTCCCCACATCATCTCCTTCCAAAGCACACTGGACTCTGCTAGGACAGGGTAGCACAGCTGGTAGAGGCTGTTCTGCAAAGCTGGGAAAATAAACAAAAACGCTGTCTCCAAACCACACATCAGTACTTTGGAGCCATCATTTCCCCTGGCACATCTGGCCACTCAACAAATACGAAGCTTTTGCTTTCTGCCTCTGTGGTGCTTAAACCCTGAGCTCTAAACCAACCCTCTGCAGCACAACAACAAAAAAAAAATCCTTTCCAGGTTTATTTGTATTGCAAAGAGGAGAGCTGGGCCAGGGCTCAGTCCCATTTCTGTGGAACCACATTTCAGAGCCCGGCTGTGCTGTGGGGGAGCAGCTTCGGGAAGGATTGAGGGATATTTTCCCACTCCTTTGTGGGAATGGGATCTTGAGCCAAGTCAGCAGATTTAACAGAGCACAGGGAGTCATTTCAGTGCAAGAAGGCAAGTTCTGCAACCCACATCTTTGCTGAGAGGCAGATCTTCACCTGACCTTCACCACACCTCTCCTGCCTTGCCTATCTCCCCTCATGACAAATGGGACATTGGTGGGAATTAGGGAACCCCAGCAATCCCAGGCCACTTACTCTCACATTAATTTGTCTTATTTTCCAGCACTGTGACAAAACCTTTAAAAAGGACTGTGCAACTCTGAGCAAGAACCAAAACTTCTCTCCTGAACACCAGGAATGATGTGAACACTTGTGTCCCATGCTCCAGCATTTCCAGACTCTGCTACACAGGCTTTTCACACCTGTAGAAAGCAAGAAGTTGGGAGGGTTCTCAGATGGAGTTTTTCCCCCCTTTACCTTTTGTTTTTTATATTTTTTAACTCTCCCTTCTGTCCCTTTTTCTACAGTAAAAAGATTTCCCTCGGGGGACCTGCCCCCTCTCTACAGCCCAGGGAACATCCATGTTGTTACGTTGAAGTGAACATAAACATCATCTGACAAATTTGATTTCCTCAATACCATTAGTATGACACATCCATGGCTTTCCAAAGCAGAAAAGGATTTTCTTTCAGCACGTGAAGGAAAACATTAACGTTGGACTAATCTCCTGTTATAGCTGGGAAAGGCCATTTATCATACACACAGATGACAGGAAGAAACACACAGACAGGCAATTATCCTTCAGAATAAAGGTTAACAGATTCATTTAATTAGCAGCAGCTGTATTTGCTATTATGATCAGATTCCTACCACAGCTGAAACCAAAATATTGTTCTCAGTACTGGAGAAATGAAAGCTTTGAACACCAGCTCTTAAAAATCCACATTAATTAAACACTCAGACAGAGCCCAGGGGACAAGAGGGGAGCTGCAGTTCAGAATGCACAGAACAAACTCCTGACATGTTTCATTTAGGCACCTCCTTGAAGTACAGAAATGGACTAAATCACCTTGTGCTATCTGTTGTTGACAGCCAGGGAAGTTTTAACCACTCTGATACATTAAATCTAAATCAGTTCTGTGTGGGCTGATCCCAAATATCATCCTGCACAACTGCATGACTTCAAGGTTTGGAACTCTTCAGGTTTGAGAGATCCCATTCTGAGGAGTTCATCTAAAACTATGCACCTGCACCACATTATTAAGCATTTTTTCTGTTAGTTTTGTGTCTTGACCTCCAATCATGGAAATAAACACTCACCTACAAAGTATTCTAATCACAACATGATGCAAAGCCATGTTAAGAAGGCTAAAAAGTCTTTACTGAATTTATTGATACAGAAACACTTATTAATAAAGGTTAAGTTGCATAACACTTCTGCATGCCTCAGGCCAATTTAACTCTAGTTTCTATACAGAGATTTTTCAGCTTACACACTCATGACTAAAGCAGCTTGAAGTTCAGTTCTTTTTGCAAATTTACTGCAGGATCAAAAACTAAAAAGAGTCACATACAAAAAAAAAAATGGTGACAACTACTTAGAACACAGAAGGAAACAAAGCAGGTATAATTCCTGGACAGCTCACAGATCCACACAAACCCAGCTCTGCCTCAATCCCTCTGTTAGAAACACCTACAAAACCACAGGGCAAGTGCTTGTGCACAGGGAAAATGTATTTACAATTCCCCTTTATTTACAGGCTATAAGCAATACTATTTCACAGTTATATTATATATAAAATTTCTACTATCTGTTTAGATCTGTGGTTTTTTTGGACAAGGGGACAATCTGACAACCTAAAACATTAATTTCCTGTATATATATATTTATTTATTCAACCTTATCCAGGAAAAAAATAGCAGTATTTATGCATCTTATAGAAAGCTACAAAAATCTAGCGAATGTAATAAAAAAGGCAAATCTGGTGAAAAATCTGATAAAATACCTTTTACAACTGGGGCTGGGATGGGGATAAAAATGAAACAAGGGATAAATGAAAGATAATCCTCTCTCAACCGATCAGCTTTAACAGAATCTGCAAGGCTTACCAACAGGAACCTGAAGTTTAATGTAATTTTTAAAGGAACTTCTTTAAAGTGTTGTGACTAAACTGAAGGATGACCTGGCAGTCAAAAGCAGGAGGCACCCTGAACTGTGGAGGGGTGTGGAAATTGTGCCACAATCCAGAAAGGCACATACCTGGCACGACACCTATTAAGCAGAATTTTCCAACCAATAAGAGGCCACAGCCTGTAGAGAAGCACTGAGAGTAATTACACACAGAGTCTATTAAGCCTCTATTTACCACCACATTCAGGACTTGCATTTGTAGAAATAAATTCATGGGAGTTGCCAGAATCACAGGATGGGGATGTGCTCCTTTACAGGAAACCATCAGCTCAGTGGCCACAGAACCACCCCACTGCAAACAAGGAAATCCAAATCCAAGGGAGAAAGACAACTTGGGGTTCCATTGAGAACACAACTGGAGACAGAAAACCAGAGGTAAAACCCATCCTATGACTGTGTTATGTGCCAGCAGCCACATGATACAGGATTATCAGATAATATTCCCAAAGAGACACAAAAATCCTGTTAAGCAAGGAAAAGTTCTCCACTTCAGGCTTAGACATACAAGAAACACATTTATTTTCAAAGCCACACAGAACTTTGAAACTATTTTTCATGAAGCAAGTTGTGCAACTCAGGACCATTTGGCAATACAGTCTTCACTCATTCCTCCTCAGAAAATGAGGAGACAGCACACATTATAAAAACCAAAAGATATCAAAGTGATACCAACTTAAGTGCTTCTGATGGGGCAATGCCTTAACACAGCTTCATTGCCTACTGAGAGTCTTTCATTCCCCCAGCTTTAGGACTCTTTCACATCAACACAAACTCCAGGTTTTGTTTCCAGCCTTTACCAGTTTAGGTAGATTTTCCAAATAGGCTGAACCAAGTAATCCTCTTTTAAAGACAGTATTTTATTGTCCACAGACATTGTGGACTCCCCATTCCTGGGACTGCTTAAGGCCAGGCTGGATAGGGCTGGGAGCAACCTGGTGTAGGGGAAGGTGCCCCTGTCCATGGCAGGGAGTTGGAAAAAGATGGGCTTTAAGGTCCCTTCCAACCCAAACCATTCTGTGATCCTATGATTCCATGGCATCTCCTTCCATCACCATGACAGAAAGACTTGGGAATAAAAATTACAGCTCACATCCACAGAACTGCAGAGTGACAAGTCCTTCCATGTGAGCCTGTTAAAACTTCTACTTCAGTGTTGCAGGAATAAAGTCACCTGCCAAGCTGAGCAACTTCATTCCACTGTGGAACACTTGTGCACGAGCTGTATATTCTGGCCACCCTGACACAGCAGGGGCACACACAGAGGAACACCTAAGAACTGCACCAGTTTGGCTCTCTAGGCTGCTTTCAGGTTCTGCAGACTCTGCACAAAACTCTGTTTGGCTGATTTACTGTTCAGGCTGGTGCTCTGCACCACACTCTGTTCAGCCCAGATGATCTAAGTTATCTCACACAACAGCAAAACCCCCAGATTCTGCTTTCAGCTTCCCCAAACTCACTGCTCTGCAGCTCTCCTCTACCCCTTTCCCCATTCAAAATCACTCTGTAAACAGTTCCAGACAACAGCCCCAACCCTGACTACCCGTGCATCCTGTCAAAGCTAAACAGCTTTGCAATTCCTCACTGGCCTCCATCGCTTAAAAAAAAAAAAAAAAAAAAAAAAAAACCACAAAAAAACCACCAACTCGTTCACCAGAAGAGGTGTTTTCCATTAAAAAAACAGTATTTTGTAAAACACTTTTTAGTGAAAAATTATATATAATTTATAAGCAAAACAGACCAACCAAAGGGGAGCTGATACTTTCCTCCTCATTCAAAATCTGGATGCCACAAGGGAAATGCCAAAAATTCTTTCCTTTCTGTAAAAGTTGTGCTTTTTCAGATTACTGGAAGAAACAAGATTTGCCAGGTCAGGTTTTAACTAATAATCTTCATCCTCCATTAAACACACACCATGGCAAACACATGGCAGGTTTAGTGGGAGAGAGCACAGACAGGAAAGGTCTTTGGGGAACTGCTTAGGAGTTTTTCCAAACTGATACTCGGAGGAGCAGCCATGAGATTTTTAGGAATATCTCCTGCAGTTAGTTTCGAGGGAATTAAATCCTCCTTTCCATAAGCAGCGGAGCACTTCACCAACTTGCTTCCTAAGGAATCCCTGCTGTAGGATAAAACTATAGCACACAACTGAGAAGAAAGAAGGAACTCAAAAAAGCTATAATGTCGAAGTTTACAGCAGCCACATTCCCCAGCCAGCCTACTGCCTTGGGTGTCACATTCGCAGGCAAGCAAGTGGGACATGTTTGTCAAGCCCTAAGGAATACTTTATTCTCTGCCTACTTCCCGCTTTCTAAAAGAAGGAAATCTACTTTTCCCTGTAATAAAGCAAGTAATACTTCAAGGGATCGGGCAAAGGTAGGCTCAAGACCTTTTCTCTCAAAAAGTTTACAGGAGGGTCTGGCTTTAGTTCAGAGGGTTTGGTTTCCTCCTCCTCTGGCTTCTCCTCCTCGAGGTCCTCGCTGTTGTTGTTGTCGTCCGAGGGGTTGGAGATGTGGCGGGCGAACACCTCCTTGTCCAGGAACACGATGGTTTCCATGCGCCGGCGCCGCACCCGCCTCCTCTTGAACCTGGGGGGGTTCTTCAGCCCGTTCCCAGCCTTGCTCAGCGCCTCCTGATGGATGATTTTCTTAATGGTGCCCCGGATGGCGATGCGAGCCAGGTCCTGCAGGCTGCGAACGGCCACGGGGGCTGCAACCAAACGAAACCCATGAGCAGAGACTGAGAAACTGCCCCAAAAGTACTCCCAGGAAAAGTTCTGTTTGCTCAGATTAAATCAGGCCATTTGAATTCCCTGCTGGGATTACACAAACAGCTCTATTCAGCTCCTGTCAACTCGGATAAACTGCGTTGCAACTTTCCAAACAAAATTTAATTGTGCGTTTCTCTCATTAAAAAACTTCATACTTTGATTTCAAGTTCTCCATTATTGTAAGATACACATCTTAAAGATTGTATGAATGCAGACTTAGTGATGGGAGCTGTGACTGTTTAATGACACAGAAGAAGGTATTTTCCCGTGGTAGATAACTAGACCTGAAGTCTATTTAACACTTCCATAAAATGATTTTTCTATTGTACAGTTCCTTCAGCTTTGCCAAGCCCTGCACTTATAAAACACAAGTTCTATTTATGCTCTTCAGAAACTGCTTCAGACTTAGTGGGTGAAGACAGGCTGGAAACCACTTTGTAGAAGCAATTATAGAAACATTACAGTAAGTTCCTGTATTAAAATGCCTCCCACATTAATGGTTTGGAAGACTATTCTGTCTTCTGCACTTACTTGCTGCCAGCCCAGAAATGCAGCAAAAATGTTAAAAAATGTATTGATGCACACAGAACCATGAACTAAAATGAATTTAAACTGATACAAAAAGTCCCTATCCTCTGCCAACAAGTGAGCTTTCCTGGGACCTGAGTGAAGGAAGCAGGAAATAATTACATGTAATTTACGTGCAGGTCTCACTACAAAGTAAGATCATGCTGAAATCTGCACTTATTGGACTTTCTAGCATGCTGTAGACTGTTTCCTGAGCTCCTCTCTGTCCTGTAGACACCTTTCCAGGTTAAGACCAAAGCCTGACTAATCTCTTTATGAAAGTACCTCTGTCTTCATGCGTTCTTAAGAGGCCTCTTGACATTGAAGTCTTAATCTAAAGATTGGGGCCACTGATATGACCTGCATTTCAAACAGCTAACCAAGAACTGCACAACTTGTATCCCTCAAGCATTCCAGGTTCAGGATAATTCTGGATTGCTGGGGGTGAGAATCTTTGAGCAGATACAACATTTGTTCACAGGCACTGCTTGTGTATTCCCCCTCTTTGTGGCATTGTGCCTGAGAACCACGACACGACTCAATCATTCAGGACTGGAACAGAATGTGCAAAAACAAGGATAAAAACACGCTGCAAAGTCCAGGTACAACTTCACAAGAAATTACTTGTGTTTAGAATGATGGCCCAGTGGAAGATGTCCCTGTCCACAGCAGGGATATTGGAATTAGATGATCTTTAAGGTCCCTTCCAACCCGGACCATTCTGTGAGTCTGTGATTTAGAATCTAGATCATACAACTCCAATTCTTGCACAAGACAGGCAACTGCTCAAAAAAAGGAAGCAATCAGAGTAATTTTCCTTCAAAGGATTCCCAGGGATGTTACAGCTCACAGCCAAGTATCCCCCATGCTCAGCAATGTCTGTACTCACGCAACTGAACGAGCCTTGATTTTCCTGAATCTGCATGGTTTGGCTGAATCAAAGGAGCAAAAGAAACAGCAAGAATCTTCTTTGTCTCCCAGGCAGAAGGACCAGTCCGAGTTATCTTAGTCAACTGAAGCAAAACAAGGAGATTATTGCCCATTGGGGGAACTACAGTGAGATTTTTGAACAAAAGAAAAAAAAAAAAAAAAAAGAACAAATGACTTTTCTGCTTGGACAAGTTGAAGTACTGGAAGCTGCAACAGTAAAAGGAGAGAAGGAGAAACAGTGGTGTTTTTTTGAAAAAAACCTTGAGAACTCCTTGCAGGATTAGCCCCAAATAACTTCAGCTATTGCAACAGAGCATGGGCACTGGGAATTTGGGTCACTCTGCTTGCCCAGATCTCCCTCCAGGCTGGACCAGAGCAGCTGTGTCTGACCTCTGAAAAAACTCCTGAGTCACCACGAACACTCCCTCCTGAAAAGGTCATCAGATCAAATCTCCTACAATGACCCACTGCACAGCCTCTCACTGGGAAGAAACCCTGCACCCTGCTCCTCTCAAGTTCCCCAACAGAGGTAAGAAGTCAGGCACTTAACCCACTTTTTACTAAAAAGAACCCACTGACCCTTGTAAAGAGAGACATCCTGCATGCTCTTTCCTGAGCCAGTCAGGGTGCAAAATGTTGTGTTTTGCCATTAAGAACACTAAATTATATAACTGAACAAAACCTGGTATACATTTTTGCAGTGTGAAAGTAAAATTGCGATTAATAACAGAGTGCAATATATGAAAGACTGCAGAATGACAAATTTCTTAAATATTAGGAATGTGCAGAGTTCAGTTTTCAGTCATAGTGAAAGCTGGTGCACTTAATTCTTTCTTCAGCCCGCTACAAGGGCAAGCTAAGGAGCAGCTACTGACTAAACCGAAATCAGAATTAAGTATAACTGAAATATGAGTAAAAAGGCACTCAACCTTCTCTTCTAGAGGCATGACAAGAATCCCCCCAACTTTCAACAGGCTCTTCATGTAGTCCTCATGCTCTTTCTGGACTCCAGCACCACAGTAAACACGGTCATACTGAGTGCAATCTGGAGAAATCTCTAAACAATTGCCAGTGACAAAGGATGGCTCACAAAATTCAAACCTGAAAGTGAAAGAGACTTGCATTAGACAAGAATACAACAATTTATCGCAGACATTATTTTCACAATTCTGGAAGAACTGAACTATAAAAAACTCGGGGAAAAAAAAAAAAAAACCAACAGTTTTACAGTATTTCTCCTCCAAAGCCCATCTATTCTAGACATTATTATAACAGACCTCAGCTACAAGTCTCAAAACCACAGAACAGTGAGGTCAGAACTCATGGATTAAAATCTACAAAGGATAAAGATGCATAATTTCATACTTGAGCTGCAGGTAACTCTTCAGAATGAGCTATTTTTAGTCACCTGATGATGACTCAGTTATAAAACGCAAATACAAATATTAGACCTGTGCTTCCAAATATCAGTCTTTTAAGGATTGCACCTGGGTTTATTTTTGCATTTTCAAAAGCTTTTAACTGGTTTTTAGATGTGGGGAATTACCACCTGATGCTACAGAAGTAAGCTGTGCTGAAGCCAATGGAAGTTTTGCCATCAGCTTCAAAAAGAACTGTGATTTCACCCTTCACAAAAAAGGCCTTTTGCCTACAGCCTTTCTGACTTGGTTTAAAAGAAAAATGAGTGATTCTGTGATGCCTCTTGTTTTCTTACAAGCTCCAAAACTGCCTAAGTTTTAAGTCCTACATTTAAAAGCTGATTTTGATAGAAGTTGTTCAACACCTCCATTCTTTTACTGGTATCTTGAGCAGCAGCTCAACACAGCACCTATTTATTCCTAAACACTTCCTGGAGCTTTCTGGGTTTGCAAAGAGTGCTGGACATTCAGAGCAGCCAGAGAACAGTTCCTGCACATGCTGTTCCAGGAGCACAACCCAGCAGACATCACTTAGCAATGCCAATTTTCCAGGCATTTTGATTTCTGAATTCAGCTCCCTTTTGCTCCATAGCTACATTTGTCTGGAGAGAGAAGAAAGTCTTCCTTAAAACATCTACTCAAACAATAACAACGTGACTGAAAAAAACCCTGTTGAGCACCATCCATGCCAGAAGCCTTCAGTGTGCTGCCAACATGCAGAAAATACAACCCCCTCCTCAGCAGCTTCCCAGAGCAGCAGGAACAGCAAAAGGCTGAGTAGCCTAAAACCCTGCATGTCATGATTTTAATTTTCTTCCTCCCAGGAGAGGAGGATATCAGGTATTCACAGATGCTTTGCTTCCCCATTTGAACAAACTGTGAAAGAGATCCAAAAATGTGACAGCCACAACTTTTATTGCTGAGGTTACTATTAGCAATGGTTATCTGGCTGGGAAGTTATTACTTGTGACAGCAGCAGAATGGAGGGTCTAAGGAAGAACATAAATCAAATCCCAGGCAGTTTTAGTACCAACTTAATCATCATAAAACTACCTTCATATTTTAAAATGCCATTTTTCCTTCCTCTCAGATAAAACATTTTAGGCCACCACAGAAACTACTTCATAATCTCATTACCATGGAGGCTCTCAGATCACAAGCATGACCAAGTATTGTTATTTGCAAGTTTTAAGCTGTTACTTCAAGTGCATTTAAAAATAAACAAACTTCTTCAGCTCCCTCTAAGCCCTGCAACATCAGCAGTGCTATTAAAAACACAGCAAACATTTCTGAAACACCCCCACGACACACACCAGCTTCAAAGGTCACACACTGCAGCTCAGCAAGCCTAAGGAGCCTGAATCCTCAGATTACCCTGAATCCAGAGGGGCCACATGGGAGCAAGAACGGCCCTGAGCAAAGCCAAAAGCACAAAAAATTAATCCCACCAGGCATTTGCATTCTTACTTGTCAAAGCTGTCGCTTGTTTTAATGAAAAAGTCCAATTTCTGCTTCGCATACTCGATCACGTCAGAGTGAAGCTCCACACCGTGGTTAACACCAAAAGGACCTGCAAGTGCAGAACACCAGGGAATGGCAACAGCAGCAACAGCAAATCCAGCAGGATCCACACACTGTGGGCTCCTTCCTCCAGCAGATTGTTCCATGAGTGTCAGAGTCGGTGTTTGTGTAGGGTCAGCTCTCTCACTGCTACAATGGGAATTGCAATCCTATACCTGCAATTTCTGGCAGCAAATGAGCCTCCTGTGCACAATTGATTCTGAATCATTTGCTCTTAACTATGCAGGAAACTTCTCTATAGGAGGGAAGCACTGAGGCCATTGTTGTGAAAGTGACCACCTGGAAAAAAATTCCAATGGCCTGCATGTTTTAGGACACCCATGTTATTTTTATACCCCCTTGCTGATATGCTAAAAATCTCTGCAATAAATCAGGAACAGTCATCATACACTGTATCTCAACCAACAGCAAAAACAAATTGGAAAATATAGAAGTTATTCAGTACTCATGCCTTTTATTGAGAACTGACAGGGTAACTTTTGCAAAAAAGAATATAAAAGCCCTGGAGCGACATATTGGCATCCTAAGTAATGCCAACAAACCTAGAAGAAAATCACAAATGGGAAATGAGAGTGAGACTTCACCCTGAGAATAAACATCCCAGCAGTTAAAATTCTGAACACTCCCACAAAATTGAAGAAAGTACCCTATAGCCATTTCCTGTATCTATCCTGGCAGCACAACTCTGACTGAAACACTGCAAGGGGAATTTAAATTGTCCAATTACACTTTGATGATTTCCTTTGTGCCACTGTAGATGTGGTCACAAAATCAGTTCTGCTACCCTACAGTGCTTCCCAGACAATATTCCCATCAGAGTGCTGGGGAGTTAGGAGTCAAGAGTGGATTTCAAACATGTCTCAGTCTAGAAACTCTACTCCTGATCCTGACCAGGGGTCGTGCTTAAGGGGAAACAAACCCAGCTTTGTGTCCAAACCTGCAGGAATCCCGTACAGCCACCCCAACGCTGATGCCTGTTCTGATCTGCCACAGAAATCTGGATCCCATCCAGTTCCTGAGAGAAGGATGGGAGAATCCTGATAAATTGCTGAGCTGGATTAATGCATTCTTTACTTTCCCAGCTACCTTTTTAGCTTCTTTAGTGGAGGAATGCCTCATCCCTGATTTCAAAATCTGTTTCTAAAGCTCTAACACAAACAGTTAATGTGACTGAAAAGGTATTTACCCAGGATGAGTCCAACCATAGAACTCAGATAACCAGTGCCACTGCCAAGGTTCAGAAACGACAGCCCTGGTTGCAGGTCCAAAGCTTCCATCACCTCCGAGTAAATGCACGGTGCTGAGAGATGAATATTTCCATGTTTCCATGCCAAGTCTTTGTAAGCATTGTCTTTGAACTCTTCCAGGTAGTAATCTGCCCGATCAATGGCTCGGAATGCCTGTTCCACCAGCTCTGTCCTGATGTATTGGGCCTCCTTCAGGTTATCAATTAATTCATCGTTATCCTCTCCCGCACTCACTGCGCCTCCCATCTTCAGCAGCCTCCTATAAACACTGAAAGTGAAATAACAACAAAGCAAGGTGAGGGGCAGAAGATGCACTCCAACACTAGATTATGCTGCTGTACATGGAGTACTTTGAGAGAGGTCTTTACCTACTCCAAGGGCCACAAGCTCCAGAAAAACCTCACCCCAGCGCTTCTGTCCCCCATCCCAACAATGGAAAACAAAAGGCAGCAGAGCTGGCATCCAGTACCTGACACCAGTGGGGGAAAAAATCACAATAGGCAATTTCAATGTGTAAGGCCTGTCTTCAAACCCTCCCACCGTTTTACCAGCACATCAGCTTTTCCACTGAACCCTTTTATATAAAGGATTATTCCAGCTCCTGTGCTTATGGGCCATTTTTCACTGCAGGCCCAAACAACAGTGCAAGTTTGGGCTGTCTGTCAGAATTCTTGTCACACACACACTTTCTACCTCGAACAGCATCAATGGCAACTGAAGAGACTAAGACAAGGGCAGAAAATCCAGAAAAATCTCAAATTACATTTCCTTTGAGCATGCATCAGGATGTTGATTGCACAGAGGTTCAAAAAAAAACCCAACAAAACTCTGACCTGTCAGCCTTGCTTACTTCAGCCAATGCACTTTAGCAAATGCACTTTCACACAGCTCTTCTCCAGAGCCTGAGCCACCACCATTAGTAAAGCACTTAATGACACAGACAGCAGCTCCAGAGAGAATTCCCACTGCAGCCCACAGGTTTTAAAGGAAAATGTATAGGGGGAGAAGAACACTCAAAATTAATCTGTTTTTTTCTCCCCTTCTCATATCTTAAGAAAAACAAAATCCTTTCCAGAAAGCACACCATGATTTTCAAACATGTTTATTTACAATGCTGTTCCCTGCTCACAGTAATAATCACAAAGGAGAAGCTCTGGAGTTCATTCCTGGGATCAGAAGATCTGCCTACAGCAAAATTGTTGGGGTTTATTTGTTACATTCAGCCAGAGCAAATTATACACTTTCATTTTCTGAGGAAACAAAGCAAAGCTACAGGACCCCAAGGAAATTTCACAGTTGTTCAAATAACACACCATTCTGATTACCTGTAGAGGCACACAAAACAGGATATATTTAGGCAGGGAACTCGAGCCAGTTTTTAATCCATCCTTGTCTCAAACACATCAATCCAGTTCAAGACCATTAAAAAAACCTTGAAGTAAAATGCCACCCCTCCCCTTTCTACAGTTACTCCTTAATTTTCCCTACAAAAAATGACTGTGTTTTATTACTTCACAGTGGGAACACATCAGGTTGAAGGCTCAGGTGGGTTAATCTATCAATTATTTTTTCCTCTTACATACACAAAATCTCATTGCATTTGCAAGACAGGGTTGCCTGTATCTTTGGTCTTTATTTAACATTCCACATTAAAATACCCTCTTCACCGAGGGTCTTGATTCCCTTCACTTTCTTTTATATATTTTTGTTCTTAGGCTTCCTTCATTCTTCCACTCTTTTTACTATTAGATAGATAGATAGATAGATAGATAGATAGATATGCACATTTTTAGATTTAAAGCAAGCATAAGAAGTTGTGCCTTTAACAGTGCTCCACTTTGGATCCCAAACAAATTCCTGCTGATGTACGCAAGCCCCAGTGGGACAACTGGTCTGACCTGGTTTTAGCTCAGCTCCATGGACAAGTGCTCTTCCACGCTCTACACCATGGAAAACAACAACAAAAACTGCTGGCTGAGACATTCTGACAATGGGACCAAGGAACAGCCACACTGTAACAGGTGTCAGTCATTTCTGAAATCATCCGTTCTACTGCACATTAACTTACTGCCAATAAAATGCAGGTTTTATAGACAGAACTTAAAACTATTGACATTCAAACTCCTCTCCTTATGCGATTCCACATCTTCGCTTCACTTGGTGGGAAATGGGAACCAAGTAGAGCTTATTTTTATTAAACTTTTCAAAACAAAACCCTCTCCCTCTGCAGCAAACCCGGGTGCATTTTCCTCACTTCTAAGGCACCACAGGGACTTCCCCAAATGCGAGCGGGGACAAAGCTCACGGGCAGAAATCCGTGTCGCTGCCCACAACAGAGACATCAGAGGTGCCTCTGAGTGTTGAGCCATCCCCTCGCTGCCACCCTCCCCTTTGAGAAAAACAAACCACAACACGAAGCACCGAGCGCGACGGGGGGACAAAACCCCGGGCAACAAAACCCCGCAGCTGGAGCGGCTCCTGCCCAGGCACACAAACACCGCCCGACGCTCAGGGCAGGGCTCAAAACAGCGCACAAGGCACAAAAATGCAGCTCCTCACGGCCAGCAGACCCTCCGGGGGAATCCCTGCCCTGACACGGCACGGCGAGCAGCAAAGGGGAGGGTACTCGGGGATTTAGGGCAACAGCGGTACCTCAGCGGATGGCTCGGCGCCGTTCGGCACGGTTCGGTTCGGTTCGGCCCGTTTCGTTTCGTTTCGTTTCGGTTCCGTTCGGCTCCGTTCGGCTCCGCTCGGCGCAGCCCAGGCCGGCGCGCTCGGGCTGTAAACACTGTCCAGCTGAGCGCCGGCCGTGGCACTGCGCACGCGCGGAGCGTACCACCGCCGCGGGCGGGGGGGGAGGAAGGGAGCACACCACTGCTGCCCCCCTGGGCCGTACCACGCAGAGCCGGTGCGGGGGGCAGGGCTGTACCACGGCTGTTCCGAGAGGGGAGGCCCGGGGGCGGCTGGAATGGCGTCCCTCAGGCACGGGGCACCTTCCAGCAGCTTCTGCCCGAGGGTGCCCCGCTGTCACTGCCCGGCACACTCAGAGCAGCGTGCCAGGGCGAGCTGAACCTCCCGTGTGAAGCCTGGCCGGCACCAGGCTTCTGGTATCACCACTCACGCTTGGGAAAAAATCATCGGCAATGAGGAAAAATAAATATTTGGTGGGAACTGGCAAATAGTCTTCATTTTGAGCCGATGAACACCCAATTTGAGTCACATGCTTGGATTACTTTTTTTTTTTTTTTTCCCTGCCACCATAAATGCCAGATGTGAATTTACTGAGGGCTAAATAAGTGAGATGGAGATGCACCTAATTCCAGGGGCTGGGGCTTGAAAGAAATATGGAATATTGTGAAACTCCACAATATCTGACTTGCCATTTGTGTCGTGAGGGATCCCTGTCCTGTAACTGAGCGTTAGGCCATGAATTTAAATTTTACACTCCCCTGTGAGCTCCTTCAGTGACCTGGGGAAAAAGTATTTTCTGTCACCTGTCTAAGACTGAGAGAAATTATCCTCTAAAAGTGTATCTTTGTTTTCATATAAAAGTGGCCCACCCAGCACTGGCTGATGCTGCAGATGAAATAAAATTGTCTGGACTGGCCTTGCGTCTAGGACTTCATATGGCTGCAAAATGAGAAGGAATAACTGCAACAAGCCAAGAGGCCTCTTAATTCAAGTTCTCTGGAGATGAATTGTGGAAAAAAAGCTGTCTTGGCAGACACAACAAGCCTGCAGCGGAAAAGAAATAAGAATTACCCTGGTAAATGAGACTCAAATAGGAGAAAGTGAATCAGCATCTGAGATTTATTTATGCTTTAAGGTGATTATCTCAGCTCCCTTCATTAACGTGATAACAGCAGACTCTGCAAACAGGCGCAGGGTAATACTGTAGATGTCTGCACTTTCATTTTGCAGAAGACAGCTGCCTGGGAGAATGGGATTATTCGTGGAGAGCCAGCTCTGAAACTCCTCCTTGCTGATTCAACCAAAACAGGCCGTGGTGATTGCGCTCTCCTCATCTTTCATACGGAGAATGCTCAGGGATAATGGCAACACACTGGAAACTGCAAACGCAGGACACACAAACTCCTTGCACGTGTGATTCCATTCAGCATCTGCTCCCCTTGCTGCTGGAATCACTTGGAAAATCGCAGTTGGGATTTTGGGGTTTTTTTTGGGGGGGGGTTGTTTGCAAAAATTGTTATAATAAAAGCTGAGTAAAAAACCGTACAGTTATTGCTAAAGCAGCTGTGCTGTCAGCAGACAACTCACAGGAGCAGAGGAGAGCACTGCTTGTGCCTCTTTCTGGCAGAAACGAGTCCTCAGGAAGCTCAGAAAGGACTTGAGTGTTTTAGGAATTTCCAAGTACCCTGTGCCCTCCCCCAGGTGTATTCATGATTCCTTCCAGCCTTAAACTGCCAAGATCAGTGAGACCTGCAGGCTCTGTTTCCAGCCAGAGAATTACAGGGCTTAGCCAGGAGAAACACCCGGGGAGGATATTTACCCACTCCCAATCCCCACCTCATTGCCTGCACCCCAAACATGTCAGGGTGGGAGCAGCAGAAAGGACACAGTCACCCTCCAGGGACAGGTCGTTCTCTGCACCTCTAAGTCCTGTACATCTCTGGTGCACGTGGCCCAAATCCCTTGTGCCAAGCTGTGCCCAGGCAGCCACACTGGCACTGCTCCACGGGCTCATCCCCAGCTTCACGTTGGTTCTTCTCCCCTGGCAGCTTTTTCCCATCTCTTTTCTTTGAGAACGTGGCCGTGGCTCAAAACACCTCCACGAGTGTTATAACATGGGGCTCCAGCTCTGGAGAATACCAAAAATTGCCTGATAATGTTGCAAAAACTCCCACACTTAATAAAAAAAGAACAGTTGAGATTCCACGGCTCTCCAGCTGCTGATTCTCTGAGGTTTTTCTTTCCCTGCTCTAACAAAGACCTTCCTTTCCTCCTTACAGCCCACTGGGGCTTTGTTACCAGGAGCTGCAGTCAGCAATACATCAGTGACTCTCTCCTGCCTGCAAACCTGCCTTGGAGAGCCCCAGCAGTCCCTGGCAGTGGAAAAAGCGGGGTAGGATTGGGAAAGCGGGGCCTGGTGGCACTAAAATCGCAGCGTTTTCCTCTCAGCCCTGCACCACAAGGTGTCCCCAGCAGTACAGGCATTGCCGCGGGGTTCGGAGGTGGCACCTCAGCATCTTCTCCCGGGCTGGGGCAGGGCAGGGACACTCACAGGCGCAAGTCCCGACTCTCAGCAACCGCGGTCTTTCCAGAAAAAATCAGTCTCCATCCTTCATTAGCTGAGATAATTGCTGAGAGTGAGCAATTTTCATAAGACCAAGCTGAAGCCAAGATTTTTCTTGCTTTTCCCCATGTTTTACAGTTTCCACCTTCATCTTTTTTAAACCAATTTCTTTAATAAATATTTTCAAAACAACAGTCAGCATGAATTAACTTTTGAACTCTTAGTGAGGATGAGTTAAAATGAGAGGTTTTTATTTATTTGGAAGATCAAACAGTAGAAATGCATTTTAGCCCCCAAGCCAGGGGCCAGCAGACCGAGCTGACCTGCAGCCTGGCAATACAGATGGTTGGTTAAGTCAACAGGGTAATTAGTCAGTGACAGGAGGACTCACATAAATTAAGAGCTGGTGGAGCATTAAATCATAGGGGTGTATTTTCACCATTTTTTTTTCATTTTGTAAAATATGCTGTGTTGTCTTTTCTGGTCAGTTTGGCTCTATACCACTTTCATATGCAAATATTCCATATATGCATATGTACACACATGCATATATGCAAATGCATGCAGATATATACATTTACACTAGAATTAATATTAACATACTGACAACAAATCGCTTGAGATCCTCCTACCCATCCAAAGGATTTTTGTATGTGTGTGAATGTGTATATATATATATTTTTAATATTTTTATATGTATTTATGTGTGTGCGCGTGTGCGTGTGTGTGTGTGTGTGTCCTCTTGCTTCACTTCATCTCAGGGCTCTGTGAGTAATTGCTGAAGCAAGAGGAACAACATATGTCCTGATTTCCACTGGATTGCACTGTGTGTAACCAGTGCCACATGGAAAAAGGACTCCTAAAGCCCTGGATTCATCTCACTTCAGTGTGTCATCGAAGGAAGGCAGCCAGGAGATGGTGCAGCCTGGCTGAGAGTGGGAGAGGGTGTCACCAGACATCCCTGACAGTGGGGACATGGAGCAGAGAGGTGTTTCATCTCGTCTTGGTACTGCCAGGAGCACCAGCAGCTCTCTGTCCTGTCCCTCTGCTGCCCTTTTGTGGCCCATCTGCCATGATTTAGGAGGTGACTGTCAAATAAAAATCTCAAAAATCAAGCTTTTCATACTGATGGAGGAAGAAAACCATTCCCGGATCTTTCAAGTGATTCATGGATTAAATAAAATCAGTGGATTTTATGGATTTAAAAATAACAAAAATGCAATCAGATGGCAGCCATGTCACACTTCTCTGCTTTGCCTTTGGCAGTCCTACATATCCTACCTGCAGACTCGCTGGGCTGAGCTAGCCACATTTGTCCCCTCAAAGACCACAGGGGCTCATCCATCCTGCTCAGAAGGCCTTTCCTCCCTCCTCCAGCAACAGGAAAACATCTTCAAATTTCCAGTGGAAATTTATTCCGGGCCAAGATATGCCTTATTTGATCTCCCACCCATATTATCCTGTAACATAAATCATTCCCCTTCCTCCCACCCTGAATTTGTTTATGAAAAGTAATCATATCCCCTCTTAACCTTTGTTTTTCTAGGCTAAACAAGCCAAGCTCTTTTAATCTCCTAAGACAGGCTCTCAGTTCTGCTAATCACTCTGCCAGTCCTTCTCCGCACCTGTTCAGGGATAAATTAATCTTTTCTTTTTCCAAGGAGAGGACCCAGAAATACACACAATATCCCACACGAGGTCGTACCAATACTGATATTTCTCTGCATCTGCCAAATAAATGGTTTGTTGCATGAGACTTTTTGCATAGCAAATGGAAAATAGATGCAAATCCATAAATGAATAACCATAACACGACCTTAGCCAGAACAGAACCTTACTCAAGGAGATCACTGTTTTGCTTGGTTATGCATTCTGCTCTTTTGCATTAGTGGGTGCAGGTCCTTAACAGGCCTTAATCAATGGTTTCCCATATTTTATTTACCCTGTATGAACACCAGGACCTTGTATTAAAGGAGGCCCTGAGGAAAGACTTGTCTGTGTTTCCCTCAACCTTTGCTGTGCCAAAATTCTCTTTGAAATCACGGCTGAGGGTTTGAACTGCAGAGATGCAGAGTCAAATGATGAAAAACATTTTGCATTCATCTCTTCTCTTTTCAAAATGATTTTCCAGTTTTACTTGGGGTTTAATTAAATTTCTGTGACCCAGGCTGGGAGTTCAGCCTTTCTTGATTAATGCTCTTTTAGGTGGCTCTGCTGATAAGAATTTAGCGTCAACAATTGAGCTAACAAGCCCCAGTGAACAGTTTATAGCAGGACACTAATTCTATTAATGCTTTGCAGTGTCAGGACTCCACTTTGAGCTCAGAGATGAGAGGAGAGATGGAGGAGAGAGAGAAAATGTAAAATTTGGCAACTAAATCACCAAGATTCAGCTTCTTTGTGGGCAGAGCTCATCTGGACACTATTTTAGCTGACAAAATCAGAATTTCACCTGTTCTTTTTTTTTTTTTTCCCTCCTGACTGATGTTCTGCACTTTTTTGGTTCACTGTGATAAGGGCTGGGAAAAAGGAGTGGAACTGAGTGGCAGCATTGATAAGAGAAATGAAAGGGTGAATGTGATGACATGATACTGGAGTGAAGCCTCTGCAGTTAGCCCTGCCTGTGCTGGATGTGTACTGGAGTACAGGATGGTCAGGACAAAGATACTTGTGCTGACAGTTCCAATTTAGTCTGCTGTGAGAGAAAAATTGAGGTGAATGCTCTGCAGAAACATTTCTGTTACTTTTGGGGTGACAATGGAAATATCTTGCAGGTCTGTTGTGATTCATAAGAATTTTCTCTCTCTCTTTCCATCTCCTCCCTGCTACTAAAAGTACCCCTAAAATCTCACAGTCTCTGTGCTAAAGCACAGCGTGATGTCATTAAGCCTTAGTGCAAAATCTTGGCCAAGATATCTTATTTGATCCATCTGTCCAAAGCTTCTCATCTCCAGTACTTGGAGATCTAGGTTTGGATTTGTCTGTTTTGAGCTGCCCACAAACCTCATGCAAGGATCTCCTTTGTGGGAGCCTCAGAAACCAGAGCATTTTTTTACAGCTGTTGTTTTCCTTTCTCGCCTGGGCAGCACAGATGCCTTTCTCCATCCCTGCCCACCATCTCTCCTGCTGACCTTTCTGACTTCCTCAAGACACCCACTGAGGATTCCCACACATTCCTGCTTTGCCTGGGATCAGTTGAGTGCCTCTGCAGCTCTCCAAGACTGGAGGAAGATTGAGGATGCCCATGGACAGCAGAGCTCTTCCAAGGCTGGTGTGTGAGCTCTGTCAAGACAGGAGCCCCCCAGCACCCTCCAGTACTCACTGAGCTGTTTTCCCTGCCCCTCTCAGGCACAGGGGTGGCCACTAAGAGCTGCTGGAGCTGGTCCCTCCCAAGGGAGTCAGCAGTCACAGGCCAGGCAGGGCTGGCTGTCTGCACCCCTGTGTTCATCCATGCTGTGGTTGGTGTTCACAAGCCATGCCTGTTTTTAGTTTATTTATTTCACAAAACAGGCTGTTTGATTAAATTATTTGGGGAATTTGCTTGCCTTTGCTGTCAGTGCAGCCATTGGGGAGGATTAGCAATGTTTCAGCCCTTCATCAGCAGTGATGTCCCACATCACACGCTGCTCCCACTCAACCCCCACTCCCTCAGCTGGCACCTCTTTGCTGTCCCTGGATGGAACTGATGACAAACATGCCAAGGGTGCACAGCCACCCTCCCTTCCTCTCCCCTCATGACTTTTGCTACAGCATTGCTGCAAATTGTGGCTGTCAGCGGGGGACCACGCTCATCAGGGGACTGCAGCCATAATCACTGCAAAGCAGATGCGTGGATCTAAGTCCTGGATGCTCCCCAATATCAAATCACAGCAGGGACACAACTAATACCCTTGTTCCCTCTCCTGAAAACACGAAGACCCACTGAGAAATCCTTGATGAGGGAGGCTCAGACAGTGCTCCCGACCTCTCAGGACAAGAGGCAGCCAAAGCTTTGGTCCCCAGAGGCACTTGCACTGGCAGTGCTGCCGGGGCCGTGCTCACCGTGGGAGCCACGTCGTGAGTGTGGTCAGAGATCCCCCTGCCTTAGTCTCTACAGCTGTTGGAAGTGGCCTTGTGCACAAAGGGCAGTGTCATCATTAAATCCCGTGGAGGGTTGCCATGTGGCCAGCAGAAATTTTGTTTTGTTTTATTTTGGGAAGCAGCACAGTAATATATTCACCACCTCCGAACGTAATGGGGTGGCAGATGGGAGCTGGGCCCTGGCTTTCATGGGAAAGGCCCCACTCAGCAGGGAAGCAGTAAGTTTCCCACCTAATCTTCTGCAACCTTCAGTCTGCTAACAACTGTAAGAAGCAAAGCAATGGGTAGTTATTAAATTAATGACTTCATCCCCAAGCTGGCAATAAATATTTTATAGTTTTATCTCTCCACCCTGTAGACTGCTCTAGACAGACCAGACTGTTTATTAATCTAGCTTCTGGATTTATGTTATTTAATTGCTAAACAGTCTCAGCACGGTTAGGCTGGATTATTAAACATTGGAGCCTGAGAAGGAGTCCTGTAACAAATGGAAAAACCTGAGGAGCTTGATCTTGGACTTGCCTTAGCAAAACCAACTCCCCTGCAGTGCTAAGGCCAGGTTATCCCATTTGAGTCCAAACCACTCATCCATTGCCTCATGCTCAGTGTAGGTGGACTTTGGGGCTTGGTGTGAGTAAGGAAGAGGCAAGGAAAAGTTTGGGCAATCCTGGTTTCAATAAGGATGTGCTGGTGTTAACCTGCTGTGGGCAGGATTCTGCAAGGGCATCTTGGCACACACAGGTCCTTCTGGGGAAGCTCAGGCAGAGCATACATCCTTGTTCTGCCCCTTCATGGCTCATGTTTCCTCAGGTCATCACAGATAGTCCCTGTCATTTAAACAAAGGAGCACTGCAGTCATAGAAATTAAGGCAGGCTTTAGAGGTTCTTATACTTCCTTGTTGACAGGGTTGAAAACATCTTTAAAATAGATACTACCATTTCTACAACAATTTCTGGTTTATTCATCCCACTGAGAGACAGGGATGAAGGCAGCTGGAGTTACAAGAGCTATTTGTCTGAAGAATGCATCATCCTCGTGCTTTCCAAAGCCTCAATCCCACGAGCCCTTCTGTACAAAGTGGGAGGTCGTTTTAGGATATATCTTCTCATAAAAGTGTAGAGGAAGTGAGTGTGCTAACAAGTACAGGCCAGAGCCTTTAAATCCCACCAGGCTGTGCTGGAGCAATTTCTGGCTCTGGGCTGCTCCATTGGCTGCAGTGGCATCTCCAGCCCATCCTTTTGCTCCCCAGCCTAAACATTGTCTTTCTGAGACCTAGGGGGGGATGAATTTGATGCTAAATGAAGAGCAAAGTGGCCTTCTCTCCCCAGTAACCTGATGGGAATGAGGCAACCCCTTCCTGACCACCCAGATGTGTGTTTTTCAGGACCCCTTGGTTGCGGGAGCAGGGTGAGGTGGTTCAAGCCTTCACTCAGAGGAGCTGTGGGGCAAGGGGAACAACAACCAGAAAAAATGCACGAGGCTGGGAAAGACCCCCCCTCGCTGCTTACAGCTGAAAGCCATGGCTGGAGCACTGCTCTGGGAGAGATTAGGTCAATGCTGACAAGTGGAAGGTACCCCTGGAGGAAAGGGTCATTAGCAGCTTTTAACAATTAACAGCGGCATCAGTGAGGCCAAATGACTCTCGTTGGTCAATGGTTTATTGGCATGTTTAGAGGCAACCATATGCTGATGAGTATCTTTTCCCTGGCATCCTTGAAGCCAAAGCCCCACACTGCAGTGACATTCCGCTCTCACCTTACACCCGCTGCAGGAGGCTTAAGAGCTCTCCTAAGCACACCTATAAACTGACAGTGTACCAGCTTAAACCAATTCAATTCCCTTCCCTGCGATAAAGGACGCCAGTTCCAAGAAGATAACATCTCCCAGTGATGGCTCCCCAAGCTGCAATTTAGCACAAATCTGAGCTCTCTATTATCCAGCTCAGCCAATTCGTTAAGGAAGGACAGGCGAGCATGTCTATTAGCTCGATCATCATAATCAAATATTGGCACAAGGAACTGCTCAGCGCTGCAAAGTTGAGCGAAACCCCCATAAAACAATTATGTGCCCTTCAGGAAAACAATGTGCCAGCCGGTGAGGTGAACACGAGTCCAACTGGTTTTCCTCCTGTGAGAAAGGGACAAATTCCTATCAACTCCAAGTTATGTCCAGCAAAGCCTCAAAGAGACTTTGCCCTTGGGACTCCTGGCAAGCTGGGCTCCATCTCCAGCAGTCCTCGTTGCTGGAGATGTTTATTTTCAGGCATTTGGGACCATTGGCTAAGGAATCCTGAGCCTGTCTTAAGCTTCTGCCAGTTTCTTGCCCCGGGACACCTTGCAGACAGTAAATGAAGGCAAAAAAACTTCCAGTGAGCACCCATGGCCATGTACATGCTCAAGGAAAGGCTTTAGGAAATCTTCCTTCTACCCAAACTTTTCTCTATATTTTTCTGACTACAGTTCTTACCTTTTTGACTGTATTTTACTCTGCCCCAGTTACCTTCATGCCTGTGGTAGGGCCACCTCCTTCTGCTGTAACCCAGCAGTGCTTGTGCTTCTGCGCAGGGACAGACAGAGAAGTTCAGTTCAGTTAATCAGACAATTGAATTTCTTGGTGATGAACCTGCCTGAAATTCCCATTTGATCCAATTCACTCAGCTCCAAATGGCCTTAACGTGATTTACCCTATTTCACCTCTGCTACAGCAGAGCAAAACTGAATTTTGGCAACTTTAGAAATTACGTCTCCAACACAGTGATCAGTGAAAAATTCTCTTCTTTGCCACAGCTTTAAAACGTAAACTCTTACTGGAAAAAAGGCTCTGTTCTTCCAGGAGGGCCATCTGTGAACATCACAGCTGGGTTGAGGCAGCTGAGCAAATCTTGAAAAAAAACAGCCACTGCCCAGCATTTGGGAGAAACATCAGAGATCAGTTTGGTGAAGCTTTTTGGAAATCCAGGAGGGAAAAGTGTCCATCTCTGTGTGGTATCCCAGGGCTGGCATCTCCCATTCCACTCCAATGGCATCTCCTCTGCTCACACACCACCTGTGGGAGCACAAAGCCACAAGATCATTAAATCCTAGAATGGTTTGGGTTGGAAGGGACCTTAAAGACCATCTCATTCCAACCCCCTGCCATGAACAGGCACACCTTCCAGTATCCCACGTTGCTCCCAGCCCCATCCAACCTGGCCTTGGACACTTCCAAGGATGGGGCAGCCACAGCTTCTCTGGGCACCCTGTGCCAGGGCCTCCCCACCCTCACAGGGAAGAATTCCTTCCCAATATCCCATCTAACCCTGCCCTCTGGCAGTGTGAAGGCAATCCCCCTTGTCCTGTCTCTCCACACCCTTGCCCCAAGTCCCTCTCTATCTCTCTTGCAGGTCCTTCAGGTACTGCAAGAGGCTCCTCTCCAGGCTGAACACCCCCAGCTCTCTCAGCCTGCCCTCCTGGGGATGTGGAGCTCTGGGGCTGCAGGGGGCACGTCCTGCCCAGAGGAATTCTGCCTGCAGCATTTCTGGGACTTGTGATTCTCCCCATCACAGCACTAGTGGGATTTTAAGCACATGCTTGGTCAGATGGAGGCAGCTCCTTCTCCAAAGCCTTCAGAGATACCAAACCTAAATTCCCCTTAAAGCCCCCATCTTAGGAGGTGGGAATAGCCAGGTGGGAGGTGCACAGTCCCTGGCTGGAGCTCCAGGTCAGCAGGGACATACTGACCCCCCCAAGCCATGGTGTGGGACAAGGACAAAGCCTCATGGGGACATATTGGCAGCAGCTTGAAGAAAGACCATAGGAACTAAAGTCACAAACAGAACTGGGTTTTATTATGAAATAACCCTGCCAGTACATAAGGAAGTTCTGTCTGCAAAATACATTTCCTGAGGAAAGTAGATCACAGTATTCGTTTTCACAGAATAACATGTAGCCTGCTATAACTTTCAATGTGACTCTTTATTATTTAAATATTAACAGTATTCCTTCACATAAACAAGTACTCAGTCATCACATAACCAACACACAAACGACAAAATAAATATACAACAAGAGCACAGTTCATTTTTTCCCGACTTAAATATTAAATAAATAATAAATACAGAATTTTCATTTCCTGTTATCAGTGCCTGAAACAATATGAATGAAAAAGAAAAGAAAAACTGAAAAAGTCTTTCTTCCCCCCAGTGCCCCTGCCCCCACAAAAAAACAAACCAAAAAATTATCAAAATGTCTCAGTTATAAAATATCTTTAAAAAAATTCCCATCATTAAAAGAATAAATAACAAAATATATAAAAAATAACTTGGTTGCATCAAAATTACAAGTAGGAGTTGTAGATAGGGGTTTTTTCTTTTTTTTTTTCTTTTTTTTTGGAATATCATTTTTTATGGTCAAAAGTTTTAATTTTTAACTTTTTTTTTGCTTCTTTTAGCTTCATTTCTATGGTGCAGTGTCCAGTTTAAAATAAGTATAAAATTAATAAATAAAAAAGTTAAATAAATAGCAAAAAGTTAACATAAGGTGTTGTAAATATAAATTACATACATCTTGCCAAAATTAAATAATTTACAGGATAATTAAACTAACTACTTTTTTTTCTTCTCTTTCTTCCAGTAAGTGCAATTTCTCTACTTTTAAATACTAACTGAATTGCAGTCACAATCAATTTGGACTCTATTTACATGTTAAGAACATTGTGTTTTTAACACCTCAAATTTTATACTTTTTTTCCCTTTTTTTTTTTTTTTTTTGTATTTTTGCACTTGGAATGGGTTCTAAAATAAGTGAACTTGTGGAGTCTGATCCTGCAAACACTTAATTATGGGAGCAAACCCACCCAGGCCAACTGCCCTATGGAACTCAACACAGGGAATGACTCCAATCAAGCCACTCATGGGCTTCCAGGCCAGATCCAGTGGCCATAGCAGTCACTAGGACTTTCCACTGACATCTCCAAATTGTGAATTACACCCTAAATATCTACAGGATTTGGCTCGAAATGACACCACAGTCTTGCCTTTAGTTGGGGTTAACAAGATCCTCCCCAGTTCTGCCCACCCCACGGCCAGGAGGGATGCAGGATATGGGATGTGGGATGCCCCCTTGCTGGGACCCCTCGGGGTTTTGCCCCACTGAAGTGTTTGGAGAAGGAAGCGAGCTCCAGGTGGGAGCAAAGGGGAGGAGCAGCCCCGTGGGGTGACAGCTGGCCCTGGCTCCAGAGCAGCGTGGCAAAGACATTCAGAGAGTTGTTCTCTCAGCGCACCGAGGGCTGCACGGACCCAACTGCTTACAACTGCTTCTTTGGAAGAATTCCCAATACCTGAATTCTCTTTTTCTTTTCCATTTTTCCCTTTTATTTTGCTGTGATTTCGCGCAAATCCTGGAACACCAAACCAAACCATCCTCATTGCCCTGTGGATACGTGTAAGAAATCAACTCCTGGTTCACGGTACATAAGCACTTTTCTGGCCATCAATTAACATCTCTCTCTTTTTGTTGGTTTTTGCTTCTTTTTGATTTGTTTTGTTTTGTTCATTGCAATCTCAACCGTTCTCTGGCATTGATGTATGATCTCTGGACTGGCAGTACTGCGCCACTGTAGGGATGATCACAATAATGAAAAGAACCAGAACTGTCATCAAACAGATTTCCAAAAAATCATATACACCGGACCATGACACATTAAAGAAATTCTTCTGTTTGAAATATCTGGAATTGGCCTATTCATAATAGCTATTCTCATATTTAAGACAGACAAAGGAATACTGTAGTTGCAAACTCCAAAAGCTTCCCTGAGAACCTTTTTTCCATTGCGCTTTCCACTGGAGATCCAGAACTGCTCTTCAGATTTCTTTCAGAAAATAAAAATAAGCTACTTTATAATACTTCAGAGTTCCCATGCCCAGTGGATATCTGAACACTTCAGGGCTGGGAGGCCCAGCACAGGTTCAGATTTACAGGTAGCTTGCAGCTCCAGCACTTGTAGCAACATAGAACATAACTCATGTGTGAGTAGGTGATCTGGACATACAACCATAGACAACATGAGGGTTTAAGCCAGTCATACACTAGTCTTGGATCAGACAAGACCCTGTTCTTGTAACATTTTAACCCTTGGATCAACTCTGCAAGAGCACAGCAACTCAGGAAAGATGCCTGCTCTTCACCTGCTACCAAGCCCCACAGCCTACTGGAGAATTTAACCTTCCATCGTGATCTACCTCATGGTCCAGGTAGAAAAAATCCCACTTTTCTCAAGAAGGTCCAAAGTTAAGTAAACGAGAACATTGAGTTCGATCAGTTCCATGTCTCAGAAATGGCCTCTTGGTTACATTTTGGTCCTTTTTTTTTTTTTTTCTTTTTTTTTTTTTCATTCATTAAACAAGTTTTCTAACTTGTAAACCTGAATACTTGGAGAGAAAGTTCCATCTTACAGTCTGTTTGCTTGCTGCTCTCCGTCCCACAGCACTACACCTGGATGCCTTTGACGGCTTGCTTGATGCTCTCCAGCAGGTCCTTGTTCTCTGGGTTCTGGTAGCACTCCTGGTTAGTGTACATGTCTGTCAGTGTGTTCACATAGGCATCAAAGTTCTGCTCACTAATTGGTTCCTGCAGCCAAAAAAAAAAAAAGACAAATAAAAGTGTTAGTAGAAGAGCAGGAAGAGGATGAGAGCCTTTGCAATAAACCATCTGTGTATTTTAGTGCCCACAGAAGTTGTGGACTTTTGAAAGTGCTCAAGGCCAGGCTTGGAGAAACCTGGTCTGGTGGAAGGTATCCCTACCCATGGTAGGGGGCTGGAACAGGGTGAGGTTTAAGGTCCCTTCTGACCCAAACCATTCCATGATTCGCTGTGTGTACAAACAGATAAAAGTCTCCACATCAGAGCTTTTTTGTGTGCAGTGCTGCACCTACAGCAATCTCATCATCACCCTGATCCCACTGGATCTTAACCAGGTCCTTAATTTTATGCACTGGCCTTGTGGAACTGTTAACAGCATCAGATTAAGTGTGTACAGGCAGTCTGACAGGCTGGAGGCTGAATTAAGGCATGGAAATGAAGGGCTGGAGGACTACAGGACTGCTGAAACATCACAGAGGGGACCAGAGTCAAAGTCAGGTCACCTTGGGCTCACAGCTGGCCAGCCCAGCTCTCTGCTGCAGCACAGCTCCTGCTTTTCAGGGCATTGCAGGTATCCAACTTGGGCTTAATGGGGGAAAAATAGAGAGGGAGCAGGAAGAAAAAGAACGGGAATGAAATGAGCATACAAGTCTCATGGGCATCATTTAATTGGAGTTTCCTGAAACCTTGAAAAAATATTTGCTGAACAGTTTATTTGACCTTTATGTGTCAAATATTTTACAAAAAAGCTCTCAGCGAGTGGTTTTCTGCCAGTTAGGCAGCTGGGTGAATACTTTCCAAAACTGCTCTGCTGGAGGATGGCTTCTCTCCAACCAGCCTGAATTTAAATACAAACCCCAATGAAAAGGATTCCCAAAAAAATAAAAAGAAAAAAAAAAGGGATGGAAGAAAAAAATAAATCAAAAGCTCATTCCTCTGATCATTGCAATGGTCTTTATGAGCTGTAAGAGGACAGCTTTCTCAACAACACGAGCCCCACCTCCACACACCTGGTTTTGACAACAGTAATTACATTCCTGGGAATAGAGAGAAGGTAATTAATAGCCTTTTGTGGTTTTACTATTTTAATGCAGTCTTTTCATTTCTCAGTAACTCTATGGTAACATGCTGTGGGCTGTTAGACCTTGTTAAATTAAACAAAATACACTCTCTTTAAGAATGCTATTCTTTAGCTGCCAGCTATTCAAAACTGAATTGAAACTACCTGCATTATAATAGGAGCTCTAAGATCTTTCTGACGTTGAAATCCAATCCCTCCTGATCTCTGCTTGTGCTGTCTTCGCCTAAAAGGCACTGGGTGCCCTTGATAAAGTTTCCTATTTTGTGATAGTGCTTCCAGATGTAATGAGACAGAACAATAGATACAAAGGGAGATCAGCAGAAAATGACAACAAAAGGGAGATAAAATGCTAGCTTCAGAGATAAGGGAAAAGTACTGATCTTATAAAGGACACATAGGTGTAAGGAAAGAAATTCTCCCACTCTTTAATTGTGAATAAGCCTTATCATGCAGTGGGTTTGGCACAGCTCCCTCGATGACGCCGCTTGGGCCGAGCTCTGTCAAAGTTTCTTACCATGTGCGGAAGGCGGATATTGGCAAGACTTTGGATGAGAGCCTGGCTCAACCCTGAGAGCTCCAGGAACAGGGCTTCGTTTTGCTCCTCTATGATTTTGTTTTCCTCCTCAATGTTCTTCAGGTTCTTCTCCATGGTGGAGATCTGCGGAGCAAGGAGCATGGCAGGGTTACCAACCCTCACCAGTGGCACCCACCAACACCCTGCACCCCTGGGCTGGAATGCATGGGCAAGGACACAAACCTGGGACTGGAGCTTCACCATGGCTGCTTCCATCTCTGAGTTGGACTCGTTCAGCTCACTGATCTCCTTGTTCAGCTGCTTGATCTCCTCATCATTCTCCAGAACTGCAGGAGGGAAGGTCACGGGCAGTCAGCAAATGCTCTTGGGAAAAGCAAAAGTGTTGGGCTTTCTGCTCAGCCCATCCTGCTGCACCATCCTCTAAATAGGACATATCTCTCACCTGCATTTTTCTTCTGGTTTTTTTTTTTTATAATTAAAATTTTTATCATCACAGTTCAGTGATACTTGAACAGGTCAATATGCAAATGCAAAAGCAAAGGACAGCAGAACAGTTGGAGTCCAGCATATCCCCATACCCAGCAAGTTTGATTGTCCTGAACAATCAGGTCGCTCTCTCCAATCCTGGGTTTGGAATGATGCCACTTAAAAAACTAATGCATGTCTTGATGAGAAATTACAAGGTCCATAAAATAAAGCAATATTTCTAGAGGAGTGTAGGTATTTATAGGTTCCAAACTATCTAAGTGTTCAAGTTCAATGCTTGAACCTTGTCAAATACCACAGAAAGCTCAGTAATGGCACTGGAAATGCAAAGTGCCATTGCTAACAAAATTCCAGATCCAGAAATATCTCAGTATTAAAAGCCCTGAATAGGTGAAAATTGCTGAATGACTGCAAGGGATTTGTAAAAATGCCAGTGAATATATGAAGGAAAAAAAATCTGAATTTCAGCATTACTTCTTTTGCCTTCTTTATTGTTGCTCCCTTAAAATGTGTAACTCAAGGAGTGGGACTGGTACCATGCCACCACAAGCACCCAGAAAACCCAAGGAATGGGTGTTCAAAGTACACAATGTCCTTGAAGTCTGTGTCTAGAGTTCTGCTGAAATCTCCCCAGTCTACAAAGAAAAAGATCTATGGGCTCAATACCCTGACATGCCTGCAAGGCAAAGGAGTGAAAAACCTTACCATCGCTGGTCTTGAACTTTGTGTTGAGAATTTCATCCCCTGAGAGTTTTCCTTTCTTCCCAGCAAAAGTAGCTCTTGGACACCCTGACAAACTGAAAAACAAGTAAAAATGGGTTTCATAAACTCTCAGTATTTATAGGTGCTTATGTTCCCAACATAAGAGCATGTGCCATTTGGTGGAATTCAAGCTGCGAGACAGTTCTTCTAAAAGCTTTTTATGGTACAGAGGAAATTGCTTTATGAATAATGCCACAAAATTCCCCATTTATACGAGAGCAATTTTCTTTAAGCAAAGATTAAAAACATATTGCTTCCTAAAAGAGGAGTTGTGCCAGGTGAGAAGGGGGAGATAAGCCTGGTTGTCTTGGGCACCAAACTCCTATTTGTGGCGCTCAAGTTCTGTTCCAGCATGCAAATAGAAATTTAGATTAGAGGTTAGGGAGAAATTCTTCCCTGTGAGGGTGGTGAGGCCAGAGTTCCCCAGAGAAGCAGTGGCTGCCCCGTCCCTGGAAGTGTCCAATGCCAGGCTGGACAAGGCTTGGAACAACCTGGGACAGAGCAAGGTGTCCTTGCCAATGGCAGGGGGGTGGAATGAGATGATCTTTAAGGTCCCTTCTAACCCAAACCATTCTGGGATTCTGCGAGTATCAAAATAACCACACATTTTCTCTGTTCAGTTAACATCAACCTGACTGAACTGAGCATCAAAACACCACTTCTTGAGCCTCGCCTGAGGAGTTGAAAGCTCCTCAAGCAGCATCTTGGGGCAGGTAATTATTCCACAGCAAAGTCATCACACTCACAGTGATTTGAACCCCGGGATTTACCTTCTGTGAGTGAGGAAGCTCCCGTTGGCATGGCCAGAACCATCACAGCCTGGGGTGGGGCAGGTTGGGCCTTCATTCTTCAAGGACTTCCAGGAAAATGAGGAGCCATTGAGGGATCCTTCCTTCTGCCTGCGGGCTGCCAGAGGGCACCCCGAGGCGCTCCGGTGAGACGCGTATTTGCCGCTGATGTGTCCCAGCCCAACACAGCCCGGAACCGGACACCTGGGCAGAGGGAATCACCCAAAGTTACAGCACGGCAATCAAGAGGAAGGGACAAAAGGGAGGAATAAAGGTGTAAGGAAATAATTGATGAGCAGGAAGGAGGAAGAATGGGAAGAGAGCATTTGCATTTGGGTCTCGTCTGCAGTTTACAGGGGAGGTACTCGGTTGATGGAAATAGCAGATGGGAAATTAAGAGCTACGAACTGCTCCTTCAAAAGAGCCAAAGAGAATCAAGGAGAATTCTGCAGGAGGGAAGTCTGTGGAGGTCACACCATATGAAGCAAAAGTAGGTCCCAATGGTGTCATTTGGTGCCTCACTGGGGACAAAAACGGCAGGTTGGGCTGCCTGACATGGGATCCTGATGTACTCCAAGGCTGACACTCACACTGAACCATCACACAGGTACTGCTGGCTCTGCCCCGTGTTGCTGCTGATGAACCCAGACTCATCACTTATCACTCATCACTTATCACCTTACCAACACAGTTAACACACTGTAGGAGCACCTCTGTGCCCTTGGGGACACAGCTCTGCCCAGTTCCTGAGCCAGGAGCTGTTCAGGCTGGCCACAAAGAGCTGCAGCCTTGTTCCTGCCAGGAGGGTGTCCGAGGGGTTTCTGAGCCTGAGCCCTGTCAGACAGGACAAATCACTGGGCCACCACTCAGCCTGCAGCCATGGCATGGCCTCATTTGCCTCCTCCTCCTCCTGGTTCACATCCTGCCTCTGAGGAGATCAACCCACGCTCACAAGGGGATAAAGTGGGAATTATCATCGAGGCAGCACACGAGCCCTGCCACTACCTGACTTCTGCCTCTTTATGGCCAGCTGGAACACACAGGAGCTGTGAGGAGCCTCGTGGAAGCACCAACACAATTTGTGCTGCTGCCAAGCACGAGTGGCTCTCTAAAAGGCACCTCTTTCCTCCCTCCTCACCTAATGGCATTCTCCCTAAATCCAGCCATCCCACAAGCCCCATGTATCTATCAGGGTTTCTGCTGTGGTTTGCATTTGTTTTTAAAATGCTTGTCAGTTATAAATACAGTTAGAAGTTTATTACTCAAGGGAGGTTACTCAAAAATAGGGGAGTTGGAAGGAGGTAAGAAATGACAAAAACAACCTCCATGTCCTCAGTTTGGAAGCAATTAGGGACTTGGAGGCTCCCCAGCAAAAACATTCGTGGAGCTGCTCCTGAAAATCGCAAGCTGCATTTCACCGCAGAAATTATTGCCCTGATTGTTTACATTCCACACAAAAGGGAGATGACAGCAAAAGGGGGGGGCTACACCCAGCCTTTTCCCAAGATAATTTGAAAAATGCTGATCTCGATTTTAATCAGCTGCAAATGCAGCACAATTCACTTATAATATCCCTGCCAGCAGGATCCTCAGTAAATTCATAACATCATTGCTTTTATATGATCACGAGCAAATTACTGAATCCTCAGGAGGAAAAGGAGAAGGGGGAGAGGGGGGAAGAGCAAGAGAGAAAGAGACAAACCCCAGCATTTTGTATGCAGCCGTTACGGCCCAACCATTACATATTTTACACCGTTAATTTAACTTTTATTACACTTTCATTGTTAAAAAATAAACCAGAGCCTTATTGTGCAAAACATCTGTCTTGGACATCTTTTAAATGATTTTTTTTACATTATTATTATTTAATGGGAGCACCAGTAGTGTTTGATCAATTAGACACCTGTGGATGCTTCCACTCTATGGGCTCGCTGAAGGTTGAGGTGATGTGTTCAATCACGTCTGCAGCAAATTACTTGAAGGATGAACAGCCAAAACAACAGGGACTAAATGACTTTTGCCTCGGTGAGGATGTGCAAAACTCGGCCGGGTTCCAAGCAGAGCTCGGTGCAGACGGAGGAAGGATTTAAAGCCAAAGCTCTTTAACGTAAACCCACACCGGGCGCACCTTGCCGTGGGTGGTGGAACAAACATTTCCACAGGCTGGGGGAAGGCTCCAGCCAGGGATTGTTGTGCCACGTTGTTTTGCACATCTCAGAGGAGCTTCTGTCCCTCCTGGGTGTATTGGAAGGGGGGGCGTTGCTGCCTGGGCCATGGGATGTTAGGGAATGCCTTCACCTCCTGCTGCCACAGAGACGCTCACAGCCCATCCCACACTTCCTGCACCCATGGCCATGGTCCCACAAGGCCTCTCTGGGGGTGGATGACATCAAGTTTCTAGGAGTCAGAAAATCTTCCAACCCCATTTGGAGCCTGGAACCCAGAGAATCTATAGATGCCCCACTCCTCAAGTGTCCAAGGCCAGACTGGATGGGCCTTTGAGAAATGTGATCTAGTGGAAGGTGTCCCACCCCATGGCAGGAGGTCGGAATGAGGTGAGATTTAAGATCCCTTCCAACCCAAATATATGATTTCTTGCCATTTTATCTTCCCAGTGTTTGTATTTTTAGGGTGGACTAGGAGAAACCCAGCCCCTGGTGAGGAAGCTGGTGGGGCCCTCACCCTGCTGTGGCTGTCCTGCCAGCCCATCCCACGTTCCTACACAAGGCCCAGCTGAACCATAAAAAAACAGCCACATAAAACCCCCTTTTCTCCTTGCCCTGGGAAGTGATTTCTGTGCAGAGAAACCACACTGGAGAAACTGCTTGGCACATTCCTTCCCTGTCCTGCCCTGAATGGGGAAGGCACAAATGAGCAAAACCACAGCTTCCCAGCTCCACAGGGCACGTGTCCCTGCAGAAACCATGCAGAGGGTGACCTCCCAGTTGGGTGCTCCAGCCATGGTTAGAGCAAAGGTACAACAGCCAGCACTTGCACAACACCAATCCGCTCCTTGTCCTTGCCTTCCCCGTGTCTCTGGTTAATGGTCCAGCATTGCAACACCACCAGCAATTCAGTGTATTTGAGCCAAAAGAGGCTTTTTCCCCACAGATTCTCAAGTAGGTTGCTTAATTTTTAGTAAACTCTCCTAAATCCTGCTAATTATCACATGGCTCATTTAACTGGGAGGCTTTCCTTCCTGTAGACTGAGGAGGAAGAACAGAGCAGATGGCTCAAATATCATCTTTTTCTGAAAGGTCCTTCTCCCCCAGCAGGCGCATCCTGGCTTCCCACGGACCCCACAGGGTTCTTCCACACCCACTGAGGAGGCTTTGGCTCAGCCTCTGCTCCAGGCCAAAACCTGGGCACATGGAGATACCCACCTCTGCTCCTCTGTGAGGGCAAGACCTGCCCTGGGACTAAAATAAGTAAAAAAAGATCCATTTGGAGACAGTGTGCTGAGCCAAAGGGGTTTGGGCAGATATGCCAGCGCTCATGGGCAACCAGAAGCTCTTGGAGGAGCTTGATAATTTTGTCCATGTTTCTTTTTACCCCCTTCCACCTGCACTTGCTGGGTGAGTGGACAAGCTCCAGAAAGGCTGGAAATGCTCTGAGGTAACAAAAGGAAAATAAGGTCCTGCAGTCAGTGCTGCCTTTGATGCCCTATAGCTGTGTAAGGAGATACAGATCCCAGACCCCACATGCTGAGCCTGTGATGCTCAGACTTGCTAAAAGTCAGGACAAATGGATTTCACAGCTCATGAAAACTCCTGTGGACTAAGCGGTTTCAAATCTCTATTCCCTGTAGGAATAAACCCCCTGGGATGTTTTGAAAACTTCAGCCTGAGGCAGCAGAGAAAGGTTTTCTACAGTTCACTTTGAATATTCTGCCCTGGCAATGACTCTACAAAACACAGTTTATTCAGGGTTACCAGGTCCTGACCCAACTCAGCGCTGGGTAGTTTCTACTTCTTCTGTGTTCCTGGCATTGAAGCCAGTCCATCAGCCCTTGCCTGCCCATTGCTTCCCCAAAACCTGCAATGTTTGACTTGTCTGTGGGGTTTTACCCTCATTTACAACACTGGTATGATTTTTTTGAAATTATATAAAGTACAGCCAGCAAAAAACCTCTTTGTGCCCTACCAGCCTACCTTTCACATCTGCAGGAACAAATAAGAAAAAAATACAGCATTACCCCATCATCACTCAAGTTTTCCATCAAATCTCAGAACTGCAACACCAAAACACAGCAAAGAGCTTCAGCAGAGGATGCTCAAAGCAGCATGACTGAGGAGGGATGAGGGGTGGGTGCTGGTCCCCCACGTAAATCTGTGTGAGGCAAAGGGGATGGAGTGACAATCTTTGTTCAGGAGTTATTTTCCAGACTTACTTCATCAACTCTGGGTCTTCTTTATCATCCTTTGTCGGGGTGATCTTGATCCCACTTTTCTTGGCACGAGGGCAGCCTGACAGACTGTGGTTAAAAAGAGAAGAAAGGCCTGTCTCACTGGCAGAATCCCTGCCTTTGCTATTCCCCCGCTTCAGTCATCTTTCCCTTGAATTTGGCACAGTGTTTTTGATCTCTCTCGTTTTGCAGCTTCACATCACGAGGAGAAGTCAGAAGGAAAAAAAATAGTAAAAAATTGAGGGAGATGGACAGTAATTAATGGTGTCTAGATAAGAAGATATCTGCTAACAGCCTGCAATGTTTAATGGAATTGTTAAAACAGAAGGCTCAGATCTCTGCTATTAATGTTCTAAAGCGATAATAGAAGTCATAAATAGGTAGCAATATTAACAGGAACATTGCATCAGCTAAAATCTGACCCTTTGTCTTTTATTCTGTTGAAAGGAGCTTCTAATCAGATGCTGGAAACATCAGGAAAAAAAAAAAAAAGAGAAGTCAGATTAAAGAGATGAAAATAGGCTTCAGTTGTCAGTAACATTAATGTTTTATGCAGAACTTTACAACTCTGCCCACTGCAGGGGAAAAAAAAAAGAAAGAAAGAAAGCAACACGGAAAGAGGCTAGAGAGAAAATAATTTAAGGGAGATCTTACCTTCTATGCGATGCATAATTTCCTGTTATGTGACCAGAGCCATCACAACCAGGAGTAGGGCACCTGTGGAGGCAAGGGAGGCTCGGATTAGCCTGAGGGTGTGAGCAGGGGATCGACACACTGTGACAGCTCTTTTCAAAGAGAAATCTGGGCACTGTCAACACAGGAGCAGGATTTTCCTTCCTGCGCCTTCTGCCTCTGTAAGGACAAGCTTTGGTCTGTAATATCCGTGGTATGGAAGCCACTGCATCACTGCATGATGTGGTGTTGGAGAGGAACATCTGTGGGATGTTGGGAGCACAGTGAGTGGCTGCTCTCCCGTGAGGGACACAGGTCCCAGCCTGTGTCCCCACCCTTGCGAAGGGGACAGCTCAGGAGCAGATAACGAGCTAAAAAATCACTCCAGGACAATGTTTGTCATCTTGAGGAAGCCATAAGGAGACAGCAGGGGCCATCCAGGGCCAGCAGAGACAAGAAACCAGAAAAACAGCTCTGGACAGCAGGGCCACCGTGGCCACCACCAAGAAGAAGCCCAGCAGAAGTTCTTTGCTCAGTTCCAGGTGACTTTGGGGGCATAATCTCAGTGAGGGCAAATGGGCAGCCCATGGCAGAAGGTCCTCAGAGTGCAAAACTGGCTGATGCTTCTGAGGGAAAATGATGAAGGAAGAGTCCTGTCCTTCCAAAACACCAAGGGCAGGGGTCAGCAGGGGGACAGCCTGTGAGGGGCCTCGCCTGGGGATCACCAGGTCACCACACACGGTGAACCAGCAGCTTTTGGGGCAGAACCTGCCCCTCAGTCCTCAGCTGCTGCGTTACAAAGTGACCTTTGAAGGTGCATATGGGGCTGTGGGGTTCCAGGTGAGCATCCAGCAAAGGCTCGAGAAGGCTCCTGTGATCACCCAAACCTGCACAAAGGCTGCTGGGGGCACCGAGCCCACCCAGCGGCACAAAATAATGGCCCCAGTTAAACACCACATCAGAAAGGGCTTGGAGCAGGAACGGTGAGGGGATGTGAAGCACCACGAGCACAAAGATCTGCTCCCAATGCTGTAGGTGACGCGGCGGACATAAAAGTTGTCATGGGGACAAGGAAGAGAGGCGAGGAGTGTTTGCAGAGGATGTGCACGCCAGCCTGCCAATTAGCCAGGGCTTTTTGAGTCAAGTGATTAGGGCCGGGGAAGGGGGTGTGGGGAGGAAATCCACGGTGCTGCTGCAGGACGAGGGGGAGATGCTCGGCAGCTCCTTCCGAGCAGAGCCAACAAGGCTCAGGGCACATCCACGAGCTTGCAGAGCGCCCCTTCTCCTCGTTGGAGGGGTTTGCTGTGTCCCCCCTTTCCCCATCCCTGTTTTTAAATACCGGTGCCTGGCTGGCAGGACTGGTTGGTACCTGCAGCGGGGCAGGGGTCGGTGTCTCCAGGACATGCCAGTGAAGTGTTGGGCAACGTGGTGGTGCATGGGCAGCCCCTGATGTCAGTGCCCTCAGGAAAGGCAAGATGCTTTCCCAAAGGCTGGACAGGGCTCTGAGCAGCCTGATGTAGCTGAAGATGTCCCTGCTCACTGCAGGGGGTTGGACTCAATGGCCTTTTAGGTCCCAACCCACACTATTCTGTGATTCTGTGCTGGTGCTCTGGCCCCCGAGAGTCAATGGAGCTGTGGTTTCCACAGGGGACTTTAGTTTTCCAGCTTGGAAAACAGCTTTTTTAAAAGACTTTTTTTTTTTGTTCAGAAGATATCATAACTCTCCTCTTTGCAGTATCTCTGAGGGAGATTTTGGCATTTACAGTTCACTGAATAATCTCCACTGGTAAAAAAAATTGGTACCTCACCTTGAGTAGAAGAGCAGGGACATATCCTGGACTCAGGGGGGTAACAGGGAGGCTCAGAGCCAGGAAAACATAAGTGCCCATAGGTCTGATGCAGTAAGAGCAGGGACACATCCAGCAGGATCTCAATGAGGGTGCAAATTCTTCAACTCATTTAGAAATTACAGGTTTGGGAGATGACTGTTTTTCCCAGCTCTACACTGTTACAGTAGAAAGCAAAACTATTTCTCTGTTGTTCTAGCTTCAGGGTGGGAAGAAATTATGAAAACGCTAACACCAAACTCTTTCTTCCTTTCAGGACTTTTAAAGAGGAGAGAGAAGTAATTTGATTTTTATTTTTAATTATCTGGAGACAAATCATACCAACAGAGACCTTTTATTGCATGTTCCAGCCTGGAGCTATTTTCTTTATATCAGCAATATTAACCCCTGAAACAGAATTTATAATAGAAACACTGACATGGTCTTATCTGGAGTTGTGAAAAGCTATGACTGTGCAATCTATAATATCTCAAAATCCCTTCCTTCTTCCTCTGCTCCCATCCTCACCAGGACATAGAGAAAAAGGTAGTATTTGAGGAAATAATATTAACAAGCTTTTTTGGGGGGCAGAAATCTCCTTTTTTTCCACAGTATTTTGATAAAAATCACAGACATTGTAAGCCAAAGGGGAACAGGGGATGCTGCCCAGCAAGGCTGGACACGATGCTTGGTCTCAGGGATGAGCCTGTTTGCTTTTTGTCTGGAAGTGGCCACTGCTCCTGAGAGCTTTTGATATCTTTAATTGTCTGATCACTTGGCTATTCTTTCAAACTGTTGGAGAAACACCAGTTGAGCAAAGCTCTCTTAAGAGGTCCTTTCAAAACGTGTCTCATCTGTGGTGCATGATTAAGTGTACTTAGCACTAATCACAGCAGCCCTTGCCATCCACCAGCATATTCTATTAATATCAGCTAATCCTGCCACCTCTTCCACCTCTGTGATAAGGAGCAGGTTAACAAACACTTTTCCTGGCACCAGCTCCATGTTGGTGGTGGGGCACAGAGAAGTCCAGGAGCCACCACAGAGGGATTTGGGACTTTTCCAATGACCTTAGTGACCAGCTGGGATCCCACTGACTCACCTATGGCTCCAGAAATCCCTGGTTGCACACAGGACCCAGCACATTTGGTTTTTTCATGCCTGTGCAATGTGAAGCCTTCCATGAGGTTTAACTCTCAGTGGAGGCTCCTCAGCTGTAGTTATGAATATCTAATTCATAACTAATGTGTCCAAATGATCCAAAAACTGGATTCAGCAAAGCAGGGAACTCAGAGGAGACTCAGCCTGCAAGGATAGGCTGGGCCCACAAAAATGATGATGAAAAAAATTTCACAATGAGCTTTACTCCAGAGATACAGACTGGGTGGAGAGGGTTGGAGTCTCCCCAGTGTTCCCAACTAAATACAATTTCACCTTTCTTTGGGGAAAGCAACATAAGAGAGCATTTGGGAAAGCCACCTGTGAAGAATAAGCTCCTACTGAAAAGGAGGAGTTTGGAGGAGACAGCAGCAAAGCTGAATATAGGATTTAGAGGAAGATTCCTGAATGAAAATGTCAAAACCAGGTTCCTCCCTTCAGGAGCAGCAATGGGAATGGGGAAGTTTGACTTTCGATGAGCCCTTGACCACTGGCTCAGGATCCAGCCTCACCAAGCTTTTGCTTTTCATTTCCCCACAAATCATGGAAATGATGAGGAGGCTCTCTCACTGCATCCCAGACAGCCCTTAAACTGTAGCATAAAAATAGCACCCCAGGTTCTCCAAAAGAGTTGGCTTGGCTGTGTGCTGGCGGTGACTTCCCAGCTGTGCCTCTAGCCAAAAATAAATCCAGGCTTTGGATTATTTGAGATGGACAAAAATGTTAAATGAAAAGGGTCATGGCCCAAACTGGGCAACAAGAGCTTGGGAAAAGATGCCAAGTGAAAAAGAAAATAACATGTCTACAGTGCCCAGAGAAAACCTGCCAGGTGTCCAGGTTATTTCCAGTCATTGCCATCAGCCCCCTCCCCAAAATTATCCTTCCTCTATGCCATTGCCTCTTCAATGCAGCATCTGGAAGCTGGACTCCACCAGAGCTCCTCACAGGCAGGTTTTGATCAGGTCTTTGAAAGGAGAAGGGTGGGGATGGAAAAGCAAAAGCAGAGCAAGAGGTGTGGGGGCAGGAAGGAAGAAGAGAGAAAAAAAGGGTAGAAATAAAGAAAAAAAAAGGAGTTCCAAGTTGAGCGCAAACATACTTGAGGTCAGCAGAGTGGGCAGCCATGAGGTTTCTGAGGCTCTTGTCAGCAAGAGGACAACCAGAAAGGCTGAAAGAGAAGAGATGGAATATCTGGATAAGCAAAAAAAAAAAAAAAAAAAAAAGAAAAAGGAAAAAGAAAAAGGGCTGGGGCATGGGGAGGGAGAGGGGCAACAGAAAGGGGGAGGAAACAGAACTAAACTATCCACATGGTCACAAACTATACCAAAAGAAAAAAAAAATTGTCTTCAGAGTTCAAACCATGAAAAAAGTGTGGACCCACCTGCGGTGAGAGGCATAGTTCCCCGTTATGTGTCCGCTGCCATCACAGCCTGGGGTTGGGCAACTGGGCAACAACAAAAACAAAGAGCATAAGTGTGGGAAAGGAATTGATTCCCCAAGACCCATGGGTGGGCAAAACCAGCGGAGCCCCCTTGGGGTCTGTCTGGGGGGGTCTTGGTCCAGCCCTGCTGCCTGACTCCTTACCCCAGCCCCATCCATCAGATCTGGGTGTGTGTTTCTGTTTGTATGAATATAAACCCTCTGTTTCCCTAACAGCTCCCCTTCCTCCCCCCTTTTACTTCTAAAAGATCATAAGGATCCTAAAAACACAAATTGAAAAAAAAAAATGAGAAAAATTGTGTCAAAGGCAAAGAAAGTGTTTAAAAGCCTTGGTTGCTGGGAGGGCTTGGTGGCAGTGGGGGACTGGCAGCAGCCTGCTGGGTGGCATGGCCTGACAGACGTGGCCACCCCTGGCAGCTGCTGCCAGGTTGGATGATTCCTGCAATACTGAAGCTCTGGCCGCAGGAATCATCTTGTTCAGATTTCAGAGCTGAATAAGGTGCTTCAGATTTCAGCTTTCTGAAATGATTTTTTTTTTTTTTTAACCTCCCAGCCATTACAGCTGCAAAGAAAAGCTTGCAAACACTGTTTGCTGCAGAAAGGGAATGACAGTAACCTCTGGCTGTGCCTGGGGGTGATGGGAAGATAAGGGAGAGGAGCACCTGCCTGGAAGTGGCACAAGAACTGCACCCCGACCCAGAGCATCAGACACAGCAGGCGAGTCTGCTCCTGAGTTAACTACAGCTAATTCATTACAGCCCTTGGGCCAGAGAGGAACAAGGGTATTAAACGGGGAGGGAAGGCTCAGGGCTGCCCATGACACCGTTTATTTATTCCAGGGCTGTTTCTATTTAGGAAGTTTCTCTACCATCACTATAAAATTAAAGCACAGGAGGACTTCAGGACTCTACCTCAGAAATTGCTGTTCACACCACTGGTGGGTTTTAAAAAATCCTTTAGAGATTTGTATAGGTCAGCTGGTCTGAGCTTTGCTCATTTAGGGAAGATGCTGCTGCTGCTCTGCCCCCACAGATCTCCTCCCTGCCTGGCTGCTCCCTCAGCCTCCTGCCTGCAGATAACAGGTGATTTGGATGAGATCAGCAGAACGGTGCCCAGCAGCTCTCCCTGGGTACTGTGTGGGAGGGTCAGAGGCACAGGAAAGGAGCCAGGAACAGCTGGGATGCCTGGGAAGGGGAAACCTCCCCATCACAACCTCCAGACTGATCCCAACATGCTGTTAGACCAGAGCCAGGTCCAAGCTGCCATGTCTGGCTCAAAGTCTTAAACATGAACCATTCCTGTGGGAATCAGTGTGGATGCAGAGCCATACTCCATCTGACAGGGCAGATCTGGGTCTGTACTTCCAGCCACACAACAGACAGACAGATGTGAGCTGGGTCAAGGTCTCTCCAATGCAAAATGCAACACAACAGCAAACTTGCTGCAGCCTCAGGTCACACTTTGTGACCCTGCAGTATCACAATGCTGGGACCCATTGCTCTAAGCCAACAAATCCTGTCTTCTCAGTGAGACATCTTGTGTTCAACACCCTGTTCAAGAAGGCACTGGGGTCCCTTGGGTACTCTTGGCTGCACAGCACCAGCCAGTGTCCCAAACAAGGGGATCAGGACATTGGGTAGGCACCATCACTGTGCCAGAAACACTCTTGCTGGAAAACACCAGGAAAAATTGGCCCTGAAAGAAGTTTCCCACAACCCTGTCCATAAAACCCAAGAGCACCAAGCTCTCAGGTTCCCTTCATCACTGCAAACTAAGGCCAAATAGGAACATTGCCTCATTGATCAGCAATTGGAGGATGAGTAAGATCAATCACAGTGAGAAAGGGAGATACAGTTCTTATTTTTAAAATGCATTTACTAATTTTGTTTCCTACCATCCTGGCTAAGTACATATTAATAGATTTTGGAGGAAGAGGATGGAAGGCAGGACTTACGTGAGCAGCTCTTTCTTGATGTCCTTGGAGAGGAATTTCAGCTTGAAGTTGGTTAAAGTAACTTCACCTGGGTATTTTCTCTCTTCAAAGTTCTCCTCTGACACTTCTTGCTCATCAGCTTCCGAGGAGGCAAAAGAGTGAGCAGCAGGCTCTGACTGCAAGGAAAGGGGCAGAGTTGTGGTGTGGTCATTGCTGCTGAGCTGTGGTGGGAAAGGATCCCAAGTTCATCCCAACTGATGGTTAGGGCAGCACTGCCCTGCAAGCACCTCAAGTACCCAACCCAGAGATCCAACAGCCTGTAATTTCCTGGGTTTTTGGTAGAAATGTGTAAAACATGTCTGTACAGGGATTTACATGTGGCTTTCCCATGGTCTTGAAGGGATGAAGCTCGGTGCAATCCCCTCACATTATTCCTCAGCAGCCTCCCGATGGGCAGAGAGGCAGGTGATGCTCCCAGAGCCGGGCCCCTCACCCCAGCTGGGGGGTCATGGCTGGGTTGCCCACCTGCAGGATTAATATCAGTGCCATGAAGGGCTGTAGCTGCTAATGGCAGATACAAATCTTCCCAGGAAACATCACCAGGAGCAGCACTGCTGCAAGGGAGCTGACAGGATTTATAACAAGGAAAGCCTTACAGACACAGGGCAAGGAAAGTGGTGGGTTCTTCCTTTGCAAGGGCACCCCAACAGATCCAAGAGCAGTTGCTTCCTGCCTGGTTGCCCTGGCTGATACCTGACAGCACTGACAAAGCTAGGAATATTTCTCTCCTTGGCTCAAAGGACAAACTGAGGATTTGGGGGGAAATTGGACAACTCTGCAGGCAAACATGACATTCAATGCCCCATGAGTTGTTATTTAAGCATCAAGAGCCACTGCTCACCTCCTCAGGCTCCTCTTCCCGCTGACGGTTTGGTTTAGTGTAGTCAATGGGCCCATCCCAATCATCCTGGCGGGAGGTCTGGCTGGACTGGGGGGAGGTCATGGTGCTGCTCGTGGCACTGGTGCTGTTTTGGCGCTGGGACACATCTGGGGACTTCATGCTGGGGCTACTGCTGCAGCTGCTGCTGCTGGGGAAGGTGCTCTCCCGTTTGCGGTGTTTGTTCATACTCAAGTCCAGAGTCCCGTTTTCATCCACCTCAATGTCCATGGACTGAAAGGTTGGAAACAAACCCAGTGTTAGCAGCTGCCAGAAATTCCCCATGGAAGTCTTGCCCCTGTTTGTCTTTTGCAGAGCAGCAGGCAGGTTTTCATGTCTCATCTTCTCCACAGTCAGGTAGGAGGAACTGAATAAAAAGGGTTGCTCTTTTGTATTTCAGGAACAGGTCATGCAAAGGCACCCCTCTACTACCAGCAGTGTGACATTTTGACTCAGTTGATTGAACACAGGCATCTAGTGCCACTTAGGATGCCTCATGGCATCCAGAATGTCTGCCCAAGGTTGGGAGTGCTCCATGGGACTTCTGGAGAACCTGTGTTCCTCTGAAAAATAGGTAGAGGTCAGACTGGACACAACTGGGTAATCTCAAATGGCATCAGATACAGATCAGGGAACAATTAAAACCAACTCTGAGAATCATGGAATTACAGAACTGTTTGGGTTGGAAAAGCCCTCTGAGATGATGAAGTCCAAACATTCACCCACAGCATTGCCAAGTCCATCACTAAACCATGTCCCCAGGTGCAACATACACTTGTCCTTCAAATCCCTCCAGGGTTGGTGACTCCACTTCTGCCCTGGACAGCCAGTTCCAGGGCTTGACCATCATCATAAATCATAAATTTTTCCTAATATCCAATCTCAGCCCGAGACTCTGCTTGGGATTGATGCTCATCTAACACGGCTAATTTGAACCACAAGGCACCTCCACATTGCTCTAAGAGCCAAGATTCTCTCCTCCCAACCCAAAGTGGGAAGCCAAAGGGGGATTTTGTATGAGTGCCTGCATTCCCTCTATATTTAAAAAAACAAAATGAAAGGAAAGGTAAATCAAGGTATTTCTCCCATTCCAAACTTCAAGCATGGCCCCTGGGCAGTGGTGCCTGGGCACATTCACCCACCTTGGCGGGGGCCTCTTGCTGCTTGGTGCTGAGATTCTCAGGCATCTCCCAGCAGCGGGTGGAGAGGTTGAGGATGGCGGTGGCCGCCATGTGTGCGGCCTCAGCGTCATGGGAGTAGTCGAAGCCTGTGGAGGAAGATGAAGTGCTCTTCACGTAACTGCTGGAGGGGCTGTGGCTGGGGGAAGAGGCCTTTGGAAAAGGTTTGGCTGGAATAAAAAGAGAAGGAACAACACAAGGCTAATGTACAAGCGGCATGAGCAGCAGGGAAAGGTTAAGTCAGTGTGACACGGTTAATGTATGCACAGTTCCTGGGGTTATTCCCAATCCAAGGGCTGGTTTGTTGCCTGGGACGTGCAACAGGAGCAGTGCTGGCTGCAGCTTGTGCTTGGTGTGAAAGGTTAATTCATTAACTGACTCTGCCATCAATACCCAAAACACAAGTGCTTTTCTTCATTTGAGCTGCTCCTCCAGTGGAAGCAGTTAAAGGAGAAAGCTTAGAGAAGCTTCCTGGTTCTTTTTTTATTCTTCTCTCTCTGTCCATAATTTATCTGCAGGGCTGCCTTACAGGGAGATTTCTAGTAGCATGTTTGGAAACTTAAAATTTACAAAATTACATTAACAAAAAAAAAAACATGGTCATAAAATATGAGCTTTCAAGGATGACACTGGTGAAATATGGATTTTCTGACAGCTGACATATCATTTAAATATGTCAGAGTAACAGGATTTATTACACAGATGCACGCAGCTCCTGAATGTCACAGCAGCAGCAGTGCCAGTCAGGAAATGCAATTTTTCTTCATACTCGGTGAAATGAAAGTATTTCTCAGGGTGGATGCACAATAAAATTTTCCCTAATAATAACTAATAATTCCCTGTTAATAAAACTTGAAGCTAACCTCATTTAGGGACCCTCAGTGGGTGCAAACAGGAGATCATCTGATTTAGAACAGGCCCAGGATTGTATTCTGAATGAATTATCAAAACCTTCAAATTCTTAATTCATTCCACCATGCTCTTTCTGGGGGAAACCATCTCCCCTTTAGTGGGAGGCTCACCCAGGGAAACTCATCAGCTTTGGCCTGATCATGGCAAAGCAAAGCCAACCTCAGCTGATGCAGCTGCAGAGCAAAGTGATTTCATTATTCCCATTACAAACTCGTAATATAAGACACTATAAAACACTAATCTTCCCCAGCACTGCTTTCTTCCTCCTTGCGTGTGTGTATAATGCATATTGACATTAATGGGAGTTATGCACACACATGCGGGGGAACATAAATCCCTCTGGATGAAGATCTCTTTAAAATAAGTTCTCAGCGAAAGGAGCAGATTTCCCTGCTATGATTGGCAATCATATTCATCTTGTCGCTTTGATTAACTCATTGGAGGTTTGCCCACATGGTTATTCTTGTGTCTGGCTGCTTGTTTTCCTGTCCTGTTTAATCCATGTCTTCGAGGCGGGGTGCAAGTATCCGCCAACCCAACCTGACAATATCCAGGATCGGGAGATGCCAATTTCAATTTCACACCGTAGGCTCAGCGATGCTTTTCCATTTCATAAGTATTTCTACCACTAATAGACTCGCAATCAGCAAATTAGTGAAATAAGTGATGAGAAAAAATAGAAAGGATTATCCTAGTGGGTCTGCTGGAATTATTTTTGTCAGTACAATTACCCTGAAAATTCTTTGCTAATATTGCAAATAACACAATCTATTCAGCGAGAGAATCACTTGTACTGGGAAACAAATTACTTTTCCATCAGCCCTAACCCAGGATGACAGTGGCAGTTGTGCTCTCTGGCCTCCATCCAATTTCATTGTCTGATCCTGTACAGATTTAGTACTGTAATAAAGGGCGCTCCCATTGTAGTGCAACAACCGGGATGCTTTCAAGTACAAGCACTTTTTTAGAGAGCAGCTGCATCAGGATTAAACAGGATTGTGGAAGTGGGATTAGCCAGACAGAAAGCCCTCTTGAGGCTGCTGACTTCTACAAACTGGTCTCCTAAATAATTTTTCCCCCCTCAGAAAAATGTCTTGAGGTGTACAGTTGGCATCAAATAACACATTTGCATGGGCTGTCTCCCCATGCAGTGTCCCTCTTGCTCCTGATAGCCCAGCCCCTCAGAGTTTATTCAGCTATTTCATTTTCACCCAGAGTTATAACCAGTGCAGGGTCCTCAGAACAGAGCAGAGGTGGGTGGCTATGATAGGAAAGAGCTGGAAGATAGAGGTGGGTGATCGATAGGTAGAGCTGGAGAGCAGAGCACAGCAGGGAAGACAAATGGGGGGAGTGGGTCATATATAAGATGGAAGAGAAGAAAACTGTAATCCATTTAGCCAGATGAGGAAAGCCAGATCAATAGATATGAGCTGCAAAGCAATGAGGACCAACTGAGGACAACTGTGTAACTTATCCCACCTCGAGACATCACTCAGATTAATGTTCCCACCACAGTTCTTCCCAAAGCTGAAGCCAAAGAGACTCTCCTCCAAACAAAGATTTCCCAGCAGCCATGCACTCCCCTCACCATCAAAGGTGCCCACCTTGGGACTCATCTCACCCTCCCCATCCCAGGAGGCTCCAGCAGCTCAGACCCAAGACTCTCCCATCACCCCAAAGCCACGATCCCCAGAGCCTCACAACACACTGAGAAAGGCAGAGAATGCAAAAACCGAGCCCATCCCTGCTCCCAACTTACATTTAAAGGCTTTAGGTGAGGTTTCGCTAGTCTGAATCTTTGGGGCAAGCATGCGTTTGCCAAAAACCTGAGCATCAAAACTTGCATAATCGAAGGTGACCTTGGAGTACTTCTCCAGCTCCTTGGCCAGGTTGGCCCGGGGGGTTGCTGGGACCATATTGGGCCGGTAGCTTCCATACTGAGGGATCTCCAGTTGCTTCACAAAGCACATAGGCCTGAGGATGAAACAATGAACAGCAATTATTTCTCTTTTCCTTGACAAGGTGACTGTTGAGAGGCGACCAGACACGATGGGGGTGCAGCTGCACCTTGTTCCTGTGGGCTTACTGGGGACAAGGAGGCAGTGACAGCCCTTTTGCTCTCCCTCAGTGAGTCTGCATCTGGTTTGGATCTCTCAGACTCCAGTTTTACTTTTTCTATCCTTTTTTACCTTCTTTTATTTTTTCCTCTTTTTAAGCAAAACACCCAGGTGTCAGCCTCATCCAACACAACGTTCTTGCAGGCTGTCATGGTGTGGCAGCATCTTCCAGAAGAGAACAAACTTGGGCATCACTCCCTCATGGGACCCATGACACAGGGTGGCACACAAAGGCCTGAGAACCCCAGTTCAGCTCAGCTCCCTGCTGCAGGTTCATTGCAGGGGCGCCAGGGCCTCTCCCCTGCCTGCAGCCCCTCCTAGAGACCGGCTGCTGTGGGGCTGCCTATCACGAATCAATTTGTCTTGCATATAAATTGTATATAAATGGCCTATTGTTATTCTCCTTCCCGTGACCTCTTTCCACCAGAGAGTCCTCGGAGCAGGAGCTCCTTGGAGCATGGACCGTCCTCGTGATGCGCTCAGAGTGCTCTGCGCCGGGCGCAGGCTCCGCTGCAAATAAATAAGTAATCACCCTAAATGGCCTTTCCAAAGTAGCAAGAGCTGGAGCACCAGGGTGCTCAGCAGTCCTGGTGAGGAAATAAATAAATGAATCAGAGCTCGATGCCTTTGTGGGAGGGCTGCTCAGGGCTCGCACTGTGGTTTTTATCCTGCTCCCATTGCAAAATAACCAACCATATTCCAATCCATCTGTAGCCTCATGAATCACATCAGCTACAGAAGCCAGCATCTATCAGGGACATCCTTAATGGGAGACAGCCCTTTCTCCCAGGAAGAGAAAGACAGGCAAAGTATCAAAATTAATGTGACTGGTTTGGAAACAAGCGGCAGGTTCCTCTCCTCTGAAACGTGCAGGCTAAGGAAGAAAAGCAGGTGGACTTTAACACACAGCTGCCATGGAGTGATTTATGTGTAGATTAAATCTCCTCCTCCTCATCTCCCTCCCTGAGCCCACCCTACTTATAATGCTGATATAATAACCAGCCCTTGCTGGCAGTTTGTGCTGTGGAGCAATCGGCACAAGTGCCTTCTGCTGCACTGCTAAAACCCTTTGGCCTGTAGCCTCAGCATTAATTGATGCTACAGAAGCAATTCATTGTCCTCAATGCTCTCCCTGGGATCATCAATTAAATATCTCCCCACCTTGGCGAGACCTATGATCATAATAACAGGGCTCAGCAGTATCAAGATACAGCTGGAGGCAGCCGTGGCGGCTGTTGCTGTGAGTGTGGCAGGGTGGGAAGGGCTGGGGCAGGGTGGGGACGTAGAGTTGAGCCTTCCTGTCCCCCTTACCTGAGTATCCGGTCAGAATTGGAGCTGGTCTTTGCAGGATCACCAGATTGGGTTTGTTGCTTTTCATGCGATTTGGCTAATTTTTCAGCAGCAGCAATGGGGCACCCAGATAAACTGTGAGAGTTGGTTGGGTTTTTGTTTTGAAGGAGAAAAAAAGAGAGAGGGAAACCAAGCATGAGGAATGAGCACAAAAGCCTTCATTTCAGGGACCCAAAGCTGCACTGACCCTGTGAGAAAAGTGTTTGCTTCCTCCACACTGTACAAGTAATAAGACAAATTCACCTTGCACCTTATCAACACTGAGTCATGGATTACAGAATGGTTTGGGTTGGAAACAGCCTTAAAACTCATCTCATTCCAACTCCCCTGCCATGAACAGGGACTCAGTCCTCTATCCCAGGTTGCTCCAAGCCCCATCCAACCTGGCCTTGAACACTTCCAGGGATGGGGCAGCCACAGCTTCTCTGGGCACCCTGTGCCCGGCCCTCCCTGCCCTCACAGGGAAGAATTCTTTCCAACCTAGACCTGTCCTCTGTCAATTTGAAGCCATTGCCCCTGTCCTGCCCCTGTGCCTGTGTAGGAATAAGCCAAGGTACCTCCTGTGCGTGTTGCGGTTGCTGTTGACGTGACCCTGTCCTGTGCACCCGGGCGTGGGGCATTTCAAAACGTTCTCGTGCATTGCCAAGACTTCGGAGCGAGAAGGGAAAGGGGAGAAGGGAAGGGAAAGAAAAACAACTTAATAAAAATCAAAGAGAAAGAAAAAAGAGAAAATCATCAAGCCTTGTACGCTGGTTTCCTAGAAATCAGGGAACGTGAAATGCTGTAATTAGAGTTTGCAGTGAAAAAATAAAAGATTTACAATACAGCAGTGCCCAGGTCAGCACTAGATTAGCATCTCTGCACACAGCCTGGGCTTCCTCCTCATTTTCTGATTGCAATCCAGTTTCCCTCATCCAGCCCCTCCTCCCCACCCCTGTTTTAGAACAGGTCTCCCAGTTTCAGGTGGTTTTAAGTGATTGAAGTTGTAGCTCTGCTTTTATCCTTAGGATTGGTCTTTGTTTGATTTTTTTTTATTTTTAATCTTCAGGATTATTGCTTCCTGCAGCGCTGACCTTAAAAGTAAAGAAAATAATTTGATCTGCAAGCTTTTGTAAAGACCACAGCTCGTATTAGTTATTTATTAATATTTTTGCTTGCATTCCAGCCTGTGAAGATAGCTGTACTTTCTCCTTGTTTCTTCCAGTTCTGTGTTTATGTCAGGTCTGCAACCTTTGAAATTACTGATAAGGAAGGGCTTCTCTTTTTTTCGTCTATTTTGCCATTATCATAAACATACAATATTGATATTTATGTGTCTGTACAGGGAAGCTATTTAGGATGCTGGTAGAGAGGTTGAAATAAAATCTCTCTCTGTGCACATGTATATACAAAAATCTGTCATGAGGATAATAAATATTTTCTGTAGAATAACTGAATCTTGGCATAGCACCTTGGGAATTTTGCAGTGATGAGAGCACAAGAAACTCAGCAATCCTGCACAATCATAAATGACTCCTCTCCTTTCCTGCATGGTAATGCATCTGGACAGCAAGGAAGAACAATATCCCCTTTTCCCATACATAATATCCCAAGTAGGGAAAAATACATGACTCTCAGTGTAAAGATGGGCACTTCTTAACACACCTCTGGAGGGGGGCAGGCATCATTTTTAAAGCCCCTCTTTGATTTTCAGAGAAGGGATCTCATTCTCCACAGGATGGTGCTAAAAATCCTTTACGAAGGACAAGACTTCCAAGTAAATCCCCATCACATTTCCTGTCAGTACCAATAACACTTTGGTGGATAGCAGCACCCAGGATCAACTTGGAAAAGCACCATCCCATGCCAAAAACTCTGTTATACTCCAAAGAATAATATCAAACTTTTTCTAGGGACTCAGTCATAAAATCCATATCATTTGAGAAATTCCTCCAAGAAAATTCGGCTCCAGACTAATTGAAGGAGCCCTCCACCATGTACTCACTCTCGGGGGGGATCCGGTCTTTGTGCGGACAGCCGGAGAGGCTGCGATGGTGGGGGTAAAGTCCTGTGACGTGGCCAGTCCCATCACAACCCGGAGTTGGACATTTGATTTCTCGCTTCTCGGGTCTTGAAGGATCTAAGGATTGTGGGGAAAGGGCAGAGGGAAGCAGGTTAGTGGATTTGGAGGTGAAGAAGTGGAAAGAAGACAAGTGCTGAGGATGCTTCTCATCACTTTTTCCAGTCAAGCAGCAAGAAATCTTTGGGTTTGGAGGCTTGTTGTTTTGGGGGGTTTTTTCTGGAGGTGGAAGTGTAACACTGAAAGCTTCAAAAATTGAAATCAGCAAAGTGATTTGAGGAACTAACATGGCTCGGAGCATGGAGCCACTCACAGCAACAGAGCAGGCAGCCCAGCTCAGAGCCAGGGCATGCTGGAGCCCCTGCCCTCATGTTTCTGTGGCCAGACTCCTACCACCATTTTAAAAAACACTTGAATTTTAAACCACCCTTTTTGCTCAGGCTGAGATTTTCAAGGTTAACTGACAATTCAGCAAGCAAATCCTCTCCTCAGAGAGAGAAACCCTCGTGACAGTGTAGAAGACACCATAATTTTGTGCCTTCACTGTTGACCTCTAGGATGTCCCCATCCCTCTGGGCATTGAGGATTTGTGGTTAAATTCCACCTGTGGGCTTTGAACTGCCCCCCATCATCCTGATAGCCTGTGCTGAGCGGACAAGTTCAGCTCTTCCACCAGGGATGTGAAGGAGGGGGATACCCAAATGTTTGTCCCATACCTTTGCCGTAGTAGCTCTTCCGGATGCTGTCCAGAGGTTTGTTCTGTTTGTCCTCCACCTGGAAGTGCTTCACGTGCTCTCCCGGCAGCCGGCTGGGCTCCCGCACGATTTTCACCTGCTCGGCTTTCAGGGCAATGGCTTGTTCCAGCAGCCCCAGGTTGCCCCTGGTCATCATGTCGTACATCTCCGACTCGTCAGTCACGGCTGATTTCTGGGAGCGGGCATCGTCGTCCTTGTCATCATCCGACCGGACCTCCACGATGACCGAGTACTCAGGCTTGGGGCTGAACTGCCCTTCACAGTGGCTTTTCTGGGTGTCCTGAGAAGTGTGAGGAGCTTCCTCGCAGATCACTTCAGGAGCCATCTCCTCCTCCTCTTCATCCTCCTCCTCTTCCTCTNGGGCAGCTTTGTAAACTGCAGATGGGATCAAGGAGCAGAGAGGAGGCATTGCCGAGTGAGAAAGGCCTGGCTACCTCATCCCAACCGGTTAGGCAAAGGCAAGTGGGAAAAATACACAAATACTACCAAAAAAATCATCCAGCACCCCATATTTTTAGCTGGTTTAGCCCTTCATGGCCAGATGTGCTCCTAGACCTTGGCTTTGTGCAACTTCATCAACTTTTTCCTGGAAATCAACACACAGATGCTGGGATGCAGCATCACAGGACTAATGTTGGCACCTGAAACCAGGCATGGGATGCAGAACCAGCCCCTGGGACACGTCCACCAACTGCTCCAATTTCACCATCATGGTGGGATGAAAACCCTCGGTTAAGGCCAGCCATGGCCTCCAAAGCAGCCAGTGTGTCCTCATTTGCCTTCCCCATCCATAGAGGCACCAGGCAGACCAAAATCTCTCCCACCAACCCCAAACAGCCGAGTCAGATACTTCTGGCCAAGTTTGGGGTCTGTAGGAGGCTGCTATGAGTCTGGAAAAGCAGATCCCACAGGATTCCTTAGGGACTGATGGAAAGCCAGAAACAGGAAGATTTGGGGCAGACAAGTTGGGTTGCTGCTCTGAACCAGACTTTCTCCAGTGAACGCCTGTCTTTGGGTCTGTTCTCACGTTTTTCCATCCCCACTGCCTCCAACCCCACCTCACCTTCTGTGTCTCGCATACTTCCCACGGATATGTCCTGAGCCGTTACAGCCTGGGGTTGGACAGCTTGGGAGGGAAACAAACAACCATCAGGAACTGCAAGAGGACTCAGAGAATTCATTTTTAATTAGAATTGCATAAACTATGGTCAGTTAAACAGGTCCTGTGCCTAAGGAACAAGCCAGCTGCAGACAGGAAGTTAATTTCCTTCAAATGGTTCTGTTTGTCCCTTTGAATTCCAAGGGAGGAGGGCAAGAGAACATCCTTGCAGTTTGCTAAAAATTAATGAAATTACTCACCCCATTTAATTAGATGAATGGTTCTCTATAGTTTTATGAGTATGTTTAATTAAAGATTTGCATGTGTAAGAGGAAGCTTTTAAAGGCAGGCAGTCACTGCACTCTGCCTCCCTGCTGCTACTCTCCAGTTTTCTTTTTCTCAGGAGGAAAACATAAGTTTTACCCTTATCTGGTGGCTTGTCAGAGACCTGGGGCTCCTTACAGTAAGAAGTGTGTGGGTTTTTGGGAACAACAGACTTGGACTCTTATCAAGGAGGTTTTAGCCATACACATTAGGTGGAGATCACCAGGACTAAAATCCTCAAAACCTCACTTTCGGGGGAACGGATGGGATTTAATTGACTAGATCTCCCCAATCCCTGCAATTTTTTCCTGTTGCTCTGCAGAAGAGGATGAGTTAAAGGCTTGCAGGGAGCTCTGAGTCTGCTCACAGCCACTGCCGCCTTCGCTTGAGCATCCCTCGCACGGGACCTGCGCCTCCCCTGCAGGGGTAATTAGTCCCAGCTTCAGGAGCTGTAAGGGCTCCAGATAAGAAGCATTAAAGCAAACATTTTCTGGCAAAACCAGATTATGGCATTGATTATAGGATGCCCAAGTGACTTGCCTGATGTCTGAGGAATTCTGGAGTCGTGTAGGATTAATAACCTCATTTAGCACTGTATCACCCTCAGCCGGGGAAGCTGGAAGTGCTAATGAAATCTCTTGATGACAATGCAGAGGGAGAAGGCACCGCCAGCCCAGAGGGGATCTGGCCAGCCTGTTATTCTCAGAGTAAAAGACATGGGACAACATTAAACAGTACCAAGTGCCAAGTAAGGCTTTAGGGAGTCAGAATTTCTGCTCTCAGCAGAGCTCAGCCCTTGCAGAAAGCTGAGGACACGGAGGGTCTGGCTTCACTAATGGGTGCAGCAGCTTGGGAGCACCAGCAGGTTATTAATGGTTCACCTCCCCAGAGTACAAGTCAGATCTTTGTGTTCAAAGAATATAATTCAGCCCAAACCAGGGCAGGACAGGGCTGCTGAGCTGTCAGGAGAGCTGGAATCCTTCCTTCAGGGAGACTGCCTTGCTTTCGGTTAGCAAAGCAAATGCTGAGGGGGCAAATGGTGGCAGCACATCCCCTAAGGGGACACAGTGCTCTGGGGAGGTGGAAGCTGCACCTCATGGCTCCTCCAGTTAATTCTCCCCTTCCTGCTGTCCCCCTTTGCTCGTGACCTGGCTTGAACCCACGATGCTGAACACCTTCCAATGCCATCTCTTGTGGGATGGCTCCCAGCTCTTCTGGCATTCACGCACAGCCCCAGCCCCACCACACTTGGGGTCTGGCCTGGCAGTGCAGTGTCCCTTCTCCAGCAGGACACTCGAGGTCACACAGAAAAAGATCTCATCCCACTAATGTGCAATTGGAAGAAGGAGCTTCCTTCTTTGCTGCTTATGACCTAAAAGTCTATTTCATTTTAATTGCCCTCATTCCTGACTGAGGCTGCTCTGTCCCAAGCAGCCCCAGCCACACTTTCAGTGACTGCACACCAAAAGACAGAGCGGTGTTTATGTCACCAGGGACTTGCCTGAAAAAGGCCTTATTCAATGGCAAACAAGAGCAGCTCTGATGAAGATGTTACAGGCTTTTATAAGTTTTCCTGTATCAATTAAAGCTGATTATCCATCACCCCATTTTTGATGTGGTTAAATGAAGCCTGCAGTAAAAAGTATGTAGCAAAGAGCCAAGTGGTTCAGCATCGAGGTTTGCCAAAGCAGGTGTTGATATGGAATGTTTCTGGCTTCGGTGTGTTAATTTAATGCCTTTAAAAAGCACCAGCACAAAGGTGATGCCCTACATGCTCTGGGCCAGGCTTTCCCTCCCCACTCTCCGCTGGGGAGGTCTCGTGTATTTTGGCAGGAGTCCCAAAATGGGGAACGGGCTTCGAGGTCTATTAAAGCTGCTCTCCATCCCTCAAGAGCCACCACACCGACCAGCTCTCCCCCTCTCCGCAGCCTTCATCTGCTTGACAAAAGGGCTTCTTATTGTTATGCAGACGATGCCCTGCTTCCAATTAGTCGATTAATCGTCCAGTTATTCAGGCAATTAGGTGACAGCTGCAGAGATGGCTTTGTGGAGCACTCTGTCCTGCCCCTTAGATATGTCACCTGCTCCAATTACCACCTCCACTCAAGTGTTCAGCAATAAAAGTTGGAGAAGGGGCATGCCCAGCGCTGGCTCCTCCCGGCTCTCCAGAGTAGTAGGAGAGTGGAGGAGCAAAATGCTCTGAAATTGGGTTGGTTTAGGTCCAATTACTCTTTGATACACGTGGCTTTTTAAGGGAGGCTGCAAGGAGAGGCAGCCCGTGCTATTACTGCCTGTCCAGGTTAAAGGCTCCTACCTCTGGCATAAGCCCCTGTGCAAGGTTTAGTGGGAGCTTGGAGGTGGGGGAGGCTGTTACAGCTAATGAGAAGCTCTGGAGGGCTGCAAAGACTCAGCTCCTGCTCTTTTGGCCGCTGCTGTTGGCATCCCAGCACTGCTAAATGAATGACAACAGGACCCCAGGGAGTGAACAGGGGACAGGGGGCCAAAGGAGTATCTGGCACCAGAAGTGATGGGACGAATATGTGGAAAAAACCTCTGGTTAGTAGGATGTTCCTAATGATCCTGGAACACAAACCATGGACATTAGGTTTGACTGGGGTTTAGATCTGGGGTGGGACAGCAGATGCCTGGAGGGTCTCCAGTCTTATGTCATTCATCCAGAGCTCCTGTTTTAATTTAACTCTTGTGATTCCTCTGTGTTGTCAAGTGGTACCCTGAGGGCTTGGACACAACCACCAGCCCCCCAGCAAGACCCCATTAGTCCCACGGGTTTGCTCCCCTCACCCAGGTTTCCCAGCTGAGGGGCTTCTCTCAAGCCAGTCCCACCATGTGGCCCGTCCATCCCTCCCATGGGCAAGGAGGAGCAGGGTCCTTACCTCACCTCCTGGCCGATGAGCTCCGTGGGCACTGGGAGAAGGGCAGGATGCAGCAATGGAAACAAACACAAGATCAGAAACACACCTCAAGACCCCCCCAAGACTGAAACTCTCCTGCCTGCAGCTGAGTTTCTACTGCCTCCCTGGGGATCCCATTTGGAAAAGAAAGGGACAATCTATCCTGCTGCCGTTTGCTGCATGCCAGCCTGTAGTAAATTATAATCCTGCCTTGTAAATCCTCGAGCCTGTGCTTATTTTCAAGCAGGTGAGTGCATGTTGGCAGCATCAGGGACTGCCTCTCTTCTTTGAATCCGTGATGACTTTGAAGTCAATGGAGCTGTTCTGACATGCATGCATGTAACTCAAACACTTCTAAATAAAGACTGAGTTTTCTCATGCCCTCATCTCTCTTTTTGCTCTTTAAAGCTGCTCATCAATTTCTTCTTTCACAGTTCACAACTGGTTTCCTGCAGTGGCCACGTTCACCTCCACAACACCAGCATTTTTCTCCTCTCCTTGTCACATCAGACTGATGCAGGAGCCCCTGCCAATGCTCAGACAAATGGTAGGGATTTGTTACTTGGGGTTTAGGGTAAACAAGAGTTTGTAGGGTTTTCAGGGAGTATTCCCCACTTGTGAATAAGAGGGCTTCTCACTGCTCACAACGAGAACATACAACTTCACATCCCAGCTGAAACCTTACATCCAGACAGAAATCCAAATAATCAAGAGGAAAAAAAAAAAAATCCCTCAGCACAAGTCTAAATTTGCCCAGGCTAAAAACCATAACACGTTTGCTCAATTTGTTTGAGCTAATTGGGTTTCCTGGGATCCAGCTCCCACTGGGACAACTCACAAGCTTCAACAAACTGGAGGCAGTGACGAGTCCCAGGGTGCAGGCAATAAATTGCCTTTTCACATCAAGAACCCTGGATTCAAGCACGGGGAAGGCTGGGTGAGAGAAAATAAATAGAATCAGGGCGCTCTCATTTGCAACCTGAACGAGCACCTTTGTGTGTGTGAAACAAAGCAATGAAATCCAAATATTCAAGCTCAGTTCAACACAGCTGGCAACATCTGGATTTGGGGTTGTTTTTGAAAGGTGCAGATGCTGTGAAGAGCAAGGAGGAAGGAAGGTGAGGACAAAAGGAAGGGGGTCCAGCCCAGCTGTAGGACGAAGCTGCAGTCCCTGCAGCCATCACACCTTTCCAGCCTTGTTGGTGCCTCACTTCCAGCCTCCTTTGTCACTCGTCACATCTACAGCCACAAAAATGAACCAAAAAATAGAGAGGCTGGTCTGTAAACATCACACATGGCTATGGGAGCACCCGAGGTGACACCCTGGGCTCTGTCAGACCCTCTCACCTTCTCCCAGAGAGAAAGCATGCAAAGAATTTCAGTTCTCCTTTTTTTTTTTTTTTTAAATTAGGAAATAAATCGCAGTCAATCTTTGCATTAACCAGTTGTTTGTCCTCCCATCCCTGCCGGGGGATGGCCCATTTGCTTCTCCAGCATGAGCTACTTCTGCCAGGCACTCTCAGATGTGTGACTTCAAAGCTGCTGGCAGAGTGAGCCTGATGAAAGCCCCGGGAGCTGATCTGAAGCTCCAGTGATTGCCATCCCCTACAGCAAAGCAAGCACAGGGGCTTTTTTTCCTTATTTGCTTGTTATTTTCCTTCAGCTGGGTGTAGAGCATGAGGGTTAAATATCATAAGGACCTGTAAAGTTTTGTGGTTGGGACTTTTGCAGGTTTTTTTAGAGAAATTTCAGTGGGGTTGGGGCAGGGGCAATGAGCATAACTTGACAAGTCAAGCCTGGACTTGAAAAATCAAAGCCTATCTGGGACAAGGAAAGGACAGGGAGCTGAGGTCTGTACAGCCCAGTGCTCCCACTCACCTCGGATAGACTTGGATCGCGTGCGTGCTCTCTTATCGTCATTTTCTAAACTCATCTGCAACAGAAGGAAAGAAATCATTACTGAAAGATAACCAGAAAATGGAGTTTGTGGCTTGGTGTAAATACTTAGGCAGCTAGGAAGGCTTTCCCGTGTTTTTGAGATGGAGGCTTCTTGCCTCGACACTGTTGTTCAACCCACAGTGCACAGATTTAGCAATTTTAAATTAATTTCCACATCCTGGGACACAGGAAGGATTTTTTTTCTGTCGAGTAGCACAGAGGGACAAACACCCAGATGTGTTGGCTGTGCCTGAGATAGCCCTTGTTAAGGGCAGAACTGATTTCTCTGGGTTTACAGCACAGAACTGCTATGAGCACCTGGGTGGAATGCCAACACAGAATCAGAAACCTCTGAATATGTGCCTGAGCTGATCTCCTGCCTGAAAAGGGCAATTTTGCACAAGTGCCCTAAAGAACAATCTCTCCTCTCTGCTTAAATTTGCCACAAAGAGGACTGCATCTAAATAACTCACAACGTGGACATCAAACGCCAGGTCTGCAGGGAACATGGGCATGAATAAGTAACATCAGGGACTTCAAAGTTCTGGATATTAATTAAACATCACCACATGCCACAAGGTAGCAGAAGGCTGAAGTGCAGCCACCTCTGGGGTGCAGCACCTTTGAAACCAGGCAGTGCCTGGAGGTGGGAGCAGGAAAGCACGGACCTCCGTGGCACAGCAGAGATGCGGCTGGAATAATATAAATGGGAGTTCATTAAAGTTGTCAAAGGAGCTGCTGAAGTGGTCAAAGAGCTGTTTTACGTCTCCCCCTCAACACAGATGCTCTCTCTGCAGGCAGGAGTGTTTGGCAGTAAATGCCAAGGGGGAATGGCAAGATCAGGGTGTGAGCAGGGAGGGGGATCAGAGCCTGGTAGGTTGGGAGGACAATTTAGTTTTTACTATGGTGTTACTGTGTGGGACATTTCCTCCAGAGATTACAAGGAGAGAGAAAAGGAGATGAAAGAACCATTTACGAGTGGGACTTGACATAATAAAAACAAACTCTCTCAGGAATATCCTCTACAGGCCCAGTTAGAGAAGGAACAAACCAGCTCCTGTATCATTCCTAAAGGAGGAGATTCCATGGCTCCAGCACTCCTGGCAGAGCAGGGACACCATCAGCTGCTCTCCCCAGGCCAGAGGCAGGAAGGGACATGCAGTAGAGCATGTGCTGCTCCACTGGCAGTCGGGATGGTGCAGGTGGGGTATGTACTGCACCCCCACATGCACCCTACAAACCTTTCTCAATGAACGCAACTCCCAGTTCCCAGCAGAAGGGCCAGGGCTCCTCATCCTCACAGGAGGTGCTGCTTGGCACTTTCCCTGAGGTTTGGGAGCAGCAAGGAGGGAGGGAGGCTGTTGGGGCAGGCAGGGAGAGGGGACCAATGTCCCCAGCCCTTGGGGCACCACAGCTAAAACACCCTCAGAGAGGAGAGATGAAGTTTCCCCAAGCGCCTCTCTCCTTCACACTGCCACCTTCCAGAAATTCAGTGTTAACATGCCATGATTTGTTAGACAGAAAAGCTGGAGAGGAAAGAAGAAAGAAAAAAAAAAATAGTGGGGCTGGAGGGAATCAAAACCTGGAGCAATTTATGCACCCTGTCAGCATTCTGCTCATGGCACGGCGGTGTTGTGCTCCAGGTTTATTACAATCTTCCCAATAACACAGCAGACAATTACTATAATTTGTATTTTTAAAGCCGTGGCTCCCTGCGGACCAATGGCTCCCGTTTAAAGTGTGGAGAGGAGCAGGTGTCACAGGGACTTCATTACATTTATGAGCCTTTCAACGCCGGCCTGTGCTGAGCTCGCTCCCTGATGCCGCCACGCGCCGCCGGTGCAGCGGCACCTCGGCTTGCTGGGAGCCTCCCACCGACAGCAATTTTAGAGAGGGCTTTTTCTTTCTTTCTCCTCTCTCTTTTTTTTTCTTTTCTGACAGTTCTCTCAGGGAATTGGCGAATGTTGAGGTGGTGACCTGGCAATATGGGTTTTCTGCAGATCGAAGTGGCAGAGGAGGGCAGGCTGTGGGAAGGACAATGGGCATTGCCTGCAAGGGGCCAGCTCTGGCCAAAACAGAGGGACAGGATCCACATGGACAGCATGGAAAAGCAAAGCACAATTTCTTTTTTCTCAGCCAGGCAGGTGGGATGGGCTCAAGCTGCTTGTCTGTAAGTGGGGGAGATCCCATTTCAGGTCACATTTGCCTTCAGGAGTTAAAGATCTCATCTGAGCATCCAGGCCTCTCACTACTCCACAGCCCCTCAGAGCAATTCCTCCCATGGCCTCCCCTTCCTCTTTCAAGCCAGGATCAAATGCCCTGAGACGACAGGAACAGATTCAGTCACCACATGAGGAAAGGGGATAGGAGCTGCCTAAAGCAGGGACAGACCCACAGAATCACAGAAGTCTCAGGATTGGAAGGGACATCTGATGAGTCAGCCTTGCTGAGGACCAAAGAGTGGAAAAGACAAATAGGCTGTCTTGCCTGGCCTATTATACAAAAAAAAAAAAGGGAAAAAAAACCAACTCCAAACTTCTAAATTATTGGGAGTTTTCCCCATAGGGAAGACCTCATTACTTGTTTAGAGAGCTTGACACACTGCTGTGTATTTATAATATTTCACTTACATCACCATCGGGATGGGGGGGCTCTGTGCTCCCAGATTCTGTTGTCTACAGTCAAGCTCCTTTTTTCAGCTTAAACAAACAGCAGGATCATCCTCAAAAATCCTTGTTTCCCTCCAAAGTGCAGAAACACCAGGAATAAGATCCATTTCATAGCTCAGCCCCTGCTCCTCCCAGGCAACTTAAACAACTGGCAGAGCCATGACTGCATTTCTGGAGCCTCCATGATATCAGGCTCAGATGCAGGAAGGTTACATGAAACCATTGTCCTTTATTGTTGCCTTCTCAGCCAGAAGCCCACTAGACAGATCGTTTTAATGTGAAATTTCAGGTCACACAGTGCATGTTTGCAGTCCTGGAGACCGACAGGGTATTTTCATTAGGTCTCTCTCTTGTTCACATAACAGCCAGGCTGAGGAGCTGTCTGGATTTCACTCTTATTGCTTTAACTCTGGATGAAAACAAAGCAATCCAAAAGGAAACCTGCGAATGAATTATTGCTGCCAGATGCCAGCCACAAGCACATTAGTCTGGCTAGAAAAGACAGGAGTTTATTCCACACCTCCTCACCTTATCAATGGGTTATCTCTCAGATTAAATCAAAATAAGCATCCAGCAAATTTCCTAACCCAACACTACAGGAAAGGACCCTGTGCTGGGTCTCAGAGTGTTCCTTCAGGATTCAGCTCAGTGCTCTACCTGTGGTAGTCAGGGCAACCTTGGGAACATCACTTTTTCCCTATGTGCCCCTTTTCCCCTCTTTTCTCTCTAAAAGTAAGAAATTTTGCCCCATGTGTTTACCCTGCACTAAGGAGCTCCCTGACATGAGTAGAATACATGTTATAATGATAATTTGTCGATACTGCAGACCTAAATCAATAATGTTCAGACAGATAAACTTGAAAAATAGTTTAACCCGAGCACAGTGGGAATTTTAACAGCCAGATTCTACAGTAAAGGTCTTGTTCTGCTGCCAGGGCAGCAATACAGCATGGATCTGAAGTTCCATTTTATGGAGTACCTACAGGGTTGACATTTTCTTCTTCCTTCTTGTCTTAATACACATTTCCTTTCCAATAGAGCCCAAGGAACATAACAGAACACAAACCCACTGGGAGCCCAGCACGTGCTGGTGCCCAGGTGTGCCTGGGCTTCGACAGCTCTGTGCAAATCTGCCATTAAAGGCCCTGCCCAAATCCCCCTGGTCAGCAGTAATACTTTATATGTATTCAAGAGCACCACGGAGCTCAGAGAAAATAAACACCCTGAAAAACCCTTCAGCTGGACAAAAGGAGGTGAGGATTCAGCGGGAATATTTATTTTACACTGAAAGAAGCAGAACTTCCATCAGTGCTTATTTGTGGATGTAGCAAAATGCCAATTGCAAGAAGCAGTGCCTGAGCTTTAGAGGGACAGACAGACACACACTGCCTCTATTTTTAGTTTTTTAAACCCCCAAACTTATATTTGCCTAGCAGCAGAAGGGAAATGCCAGAAGAAATGACATTTTTTCCTACAGAATTGTTGAAAAGGAGTTTTCTGTTTGGCCTCCTCCTCTTGCAGATCCAAAGATTCCCTTCTTTATTCCCTCAAGGGAAAAGGCAGCAAAACTGCCTCTCAGTGAGGATGGGTTGGGATGGCCTGTGCTGATTTCTCTTCCCTTGTTTTGTTTTCCTGTGAGGAATTCCTCCTTCACTGTTGAAGGCTGAACACATTTGGAAAGACCTGGATCTGGGTCTCCAAATTTCTCCCCTTTCCTCTCTGTAAGGTGTCACAGCACCTTTGGTCATTGCAGAAAATGAGGAGGACTTTGTCCTGCTGTACCTTCTGTAGCTGTGAATTTTTAAAATAAATAAACAAGGGGTGAGGAAATAAAAAATACCCTTGATCAACAGAGCGCCTCTGCTTTTAAAAAAAGGCTCAAGAGTAGCTCCCAGCTGCTATTTTATAACCACACTCTGAGATTAGGAGGATTTTTTTCCCTCTTCTTCCTTTAGGGTCTTCCTAGCTGCTTGATCTAAATCCTCCTGACGTTCCACCTATTGTGAGTCCTGTTCTCGGCTGAATAAGCTCTCATCTGCCTTTTGCTCTGACTGCTTCCAGGAAAGGACACCCTGCACGGTGTTCCTGGGCTCGGAGTCGGCGGGGGGAGGATTTTGCTTGACATGTTGAGATGCAAACCCACAGCTTGTACCCACCTCGAATCCCACACTCCAGCTGTGTCACAAACATCCTCCTGAAGCCGTGCTGTCACTTTGCATTTACAGAAAGGGTCTGCCCCCCCCCAAAAGCAGGCAGTGCTGCGAGTGAAGTGCTTCCCGAGCGCCGCTGCTCCGCAGCGATGGCAGCAGCATCCTCCACACTCGAGGGAAGCGGAGCAGAAAAGCTGCTCCTGAGCATCACGTCTGACACAGGCGCAGCTGCACGGCTGCCTCGGCAGCGCTGACAGCCCAGCATTAGGCTGGGTGATTTCAGAGGCCGTGGTTGAAGTTGACACACACTTTCCTCTCGACTCTTGGGAAGTGCTACAACGCGCAGTCCCAATGCCAGCGAGACCTAAGCGGTTCTGTACGTGCCGACGGCTCCCACGCCAGAAGAGGAGGGGAAGGGAAGGGGGGCAAAAAACTGTAGTTCTTCAATCTCATTGTTTTCCAGCTCAGTGATAAGCCAGCTGCCTTTTCCATGAGATTATCTTTGAGTGGCACAGTGTGAGGGGATTGCCGAGGTGCATCTCTGTGAAGGGGACAGCAGGGACGGGCTCTGCTGGCCCCACCACCATCCGCCCTCCCTGTCCTGACAGCAATCAGCCCTCACCAACAACCTGCCTGCTATTCAGCTGCCTCCCAGGAAAGCAGAGAAGATTTGAGAGACAAAGGTTCATTTTGCCACCAGACACCGTGGTCCAGGACAAGCCCTGGCAGCAGCGCCCAGGCTCAGCTGGCTCCTGTGCAGAGATCAGCTCTCCCCAGCACTGCAGAGATCTCATTTCAAACCTGTCATGGGAAATTTTATCCCATGCCTGGACTTCTTTAGAGGCAAAAATAAATAAGTAAACGTGCCCCACATCCCATTGTCCTTCACCGCTGCACATCCTGTGGATTACGAGCTGTGACTGGCATGAAAAACTGCATTTAAATACAATATATATTTATGAGCACAAAGAGAAGTGCAAGCATGTGCACACAATGCAGATCCAAAGGTTAGAGAGTGATCGAGACCTCTCCCCTCGTGAGGTAAGAGAGCTGCAGACTCCCACAATATCCACACTCCCTTCAGACTCCCCCTCCCCCTCCTCTCACCCCTGAGCCAGGCACTCAGATAAAACCCAGATAAGCAGAGCTGAGGCTTGCAGGAAATGGTTAATATTCGTGATGTGCTTGTTAGAGGCAGAGCACAAGATGAGCTCCAGGTACTGGGAATGTTACCTTTTGTAATCATTACTTTATTAACATACGACAATCTTATTAAATCTAACCTAAGTGCTTATTTGGCAGGTTCAATAGAAAAGCCTTAATTGAGCTCATTTTAAATATAGCAACAACTGCTTACTCTGCTTTCTAAGAAGGTGTGAGCTTCCCTGGCGACACCTGCGTGCAGCTGACAGCTTGTTAGTGAAGAAGGATGTTTTTAAGGGTGGATTTTTGCTGGTTTGGGGTTTTCCCAGGGTTTGGTTTATCTGGGGATACAGGAAGAATTGGTAACATCAGTCACCTACGGAAGCTTCCTCATCACCCAGGTGGGTTCATCCACTCATTGGAGAGGGTGCCTCACTACTGAGAGGCCAAAATAGGACAGGAAGCACCATTTGAGTAGTGAACAGCCCAGTTCTCTGCTTAATTAAAGCTTCCTAATCTGCTGGCAGTGAATCTGCCAGGAGGCTTGACAGCCTTGGCTGTCCCTCTTTCATCAGCCCCAGCTGCAGCAGTAAATGAGTGGTTCTGTTGAGCCCCAGGAGCTGTCCAGGGTCCCGGTGGGGATGAATGACTCACTTGTCCCCTCCAAAGGCACCACAGCTTCACCTGGTGCTCAAGGGGCTCCTTCCGACCAGCCGGAGCCTTGGAGAAAGGGCCCATTTTAACAGGCCTGGGAGTGACCTAAATACCCAGATCTGAGCCACCCTTGAAGGATGGCAAGGATTTAAATATCTGAACTCCAAGCCAAATTTTGACAGCTGGAAGCCCTCCCTGCCCGGATTCACTATACAGGAGGTTTGGCTGTAGCAGGGGGACAGAGATTTCCAAGTCCTGCCCATCACTTTGTGGCTACCGGAAAGGCTCCATTCCCCCAGGAGCAGCTGGTCCGTAAGGAGCTGGAGCACACGTGGCCCTTGTCCCATGGCCAGCACATGGGGTAGGGGGGGTCACTGTCCTAAAAAGTCACAGCTTGTGTGCTCACCTTGATGCGTGCGCCGTGCAGGCCGGCGGCTCCCTCGCAGCTGCTGATCTTCTCTCCACAGGTCCACCTCTGATTCAGCAGCTCACCCCGAAACTCATTTTCTGGGGAGGGAAAGAGGAACATGGGGTCAGGACCCAAAGTCAGTCCAGCATCCCATCAGCAGCATCAACCAGAGGTGGCAATGCTGTATTTATTCTCTGCCTGCTTTCTTTAATGGCTGTACAAATCCTGAGGGTCTCCATGCCCCAAGCAGGACCCCAGGGTGCTATGCCAAGGCCAAGAGCCCCAACCATAAAGAATTTCCACCCTTAGCCTACCCCAAGAATTGCATCTCTGCTCAGCTTGGTCCTCAGATGGAAAACACGCTGTTAACAGCTGAAAATTAACACTGAAAGACTAGGAAAATTCAATCTTAGGGTGATGTACATCCAAAATGGTTCCTAAGGTAGGTGACTGTCAAAGTCACCTTTATGTATTTGTCCTAAAACAGCTGTTCTCAAGAGAGGAGGGCAGCCAGGGGGACTTTTCTGAGTGTCACAGGAGAAAGAATCATTTATGTTAGAGACTCCAAACCCTGTTTGAATCACTGTATTCCAGCCTGGACCTTCAGAAAAGGCTCAGGGCTTGGAGACAAAATCCAAGAGTTGCTGAAACATTACTCTGCTTTGGAGAAGCTCCGAGGAAAGGGAGTGGGGAGGCACAGATGGCCAAGCAGATGATGAAAACCAAGCACAACGAGGGAAAGAAGCTAGAAATGGACAGAAAAAAGGAGAACAGAGGGAGAAAATAACAAAAAAAGATGAAATAAAGATGTTTCAATAGCACATTCATAGGCCAGCACTGCCTGCCTGCTTATCTAAAGCATTTCCCTCAGCATCCTTCTCCCAACAGTACTTTCTAAAGCAGAAGCATCCTCTATGGGATGCAGTGGGGGCAGGAGCAGAGAGAGGGTTAAACTGTGGAAACAATGGATCCTGAATAGCCCCAAAGATAGCTCAGAAGATTTTTGAAAGATTGAGAGGTCACAAGATTCAACCACGAGGAGGAAAAATTAGCAACACCACGTGCAGACTCATCCTCTCTGGGCCTGTTTTCTCATGTGTGCCCAAGTCACAGGCAAAGGGTGAATCCTGGAAGCTGCTGTGGATAAATCTGGCTCAAGGTGCCAGCTTGTCCTTGCCATAGGCCCTATCCCAATGTCCCTTTAAGCAAGAGAAGGGACTGAGTGTTGGGGCAAGGAGCCTTGCCCAGGCTGAAGGTGTGTTGGCCACACCAGCTTGGAGCCTTCCAGCCTGCTCCAGCCGCTCTGCCCAGCCCAGCTCGAATGGCCAAGACAGCTCTGTCAACACTGGAATCAGGTTTCCTCTATTCCATGCTGCTTAAATGCATCTGGTCTCCAGGGAGGATCAGCTTGCACTGCTGGCTCTGCCCTTTCCACCTCCCTCCAGATCCTGGCTTCAGCAGAAATGAAGCTCACTGGTTATGTGAAGGACACATCTGTTAACCCCTGCCTGGGCCACCCACGAGGAGCTGGGAGATATTGCTTTAAATACATTTTTTTAGCCCATGGGAAGCAGATCCCAGAGGGAATGGCATATTTTGGGACCCCCTCCTGGCCCTGAGGTGGGACAGTGATAGCTCAGAGCCTGGAGCACTTGCATCCACACCCCCTTGGAAAATTACCCAGATGCTCAGCTGGTCTGATGGATCACTGCCTGGCATTCACATCCCAAAGGAAACCCCCAGCGTTCCCCCATCAGCCCCTCCTCAGTACCATCCACCCAGTCAGGACTGGAGCACACACTGGAGTCTCAGGCTGCTTTTCCCCATCGACATTTATGACAAGCCACCGCCCTCCTCTGACAAACTATGTTCTTTCCCAAACCTTGACTCTATCTGTCCCCTTCTGCGATATCTACAGCTGTGAACCAAAGCACTGTAAGTTGTGTGGAGTCCTGGTACAAAAGAACCAGTTCCTTGAAATGTTTGGGCCACCCTCATCCACCCCATACAAGATGATGGGGAAGTTTGGGAGGGAGACCACAGCAATTTGGAGTGTTAATCAGACTCACATGAGTTTTACTTTACATTTCCAAAGAGAGAAGAAAGCATTAATTTGCCAGAAAAAAAAATTTAACCCCCCAAAGAATTGCAAAAAGTCCCCCAAAAATAAACACAGCAAACCTCATAGGAAGCTTTGGGGTGAGAATGACTAGGAAATGAGGAGGGGGCTCCCTGGTGGCAATCAGCTCTCACACATACCCTCACAGTACCAGGGGAGCCCCAGCTGCAGCCCCACCCTGTCCCTAAATCTCTGCAGAGGTTACACCTGCTGTAGCAAAGTGATGGGGTGAGGGGAAGGTTCTGTAGAGAAAACATGGGGGGTGAAGTCTTCCTTTCCTCATAAGATGCATCACTGCATATTTAAACTGAAAGACTAGAAGAAAAACATATCAATCTTCATTTGTTCCTCCAAGTGTAAGAAAAGAAAAAGGAAAGGAGGAAAATTTTTCTTCATTTTTCTTCAGGAGCATTTTTCATGGGAAAGGTGAATCCTGAGTTAACGAGGCAGCAGCCTGCTGAGAACAGGCTGGGTCCTTCAGAATCCCACCAGACAATGTGGGCTCACTTCTCAGAGCAGACACTGCAGCAGTGTAAGGGATCAGAGGGAGCATATTGTGGCCCCAATTTTTATGTGAATTAAAAAAAAATATCCTTAAACAAAATTTTACACTTTCTCTAATCTGGAAAAGCCACTCCCGGGCTGCTGCACCCCTCTGCACTGCTGGCTGCCTGAAACCCCTGCATTTTGTAGAAAACAGGGAGAGCAACTTTTTACATGGGCAAATAGTGATGGGATAAGGAGGAACAGCTTAAAACTAAACCGAGATTTAGATTTGCTCTTAGGAAGAAGTTCTTTATGCAGAGGGTGCTGAGGCCCTGGCACAGGGTGCCCAGAGAAGCTGTGGCTGCCACATCCCTGGAGGTGTCCAAGGCCAGCTTGGATGGGGCTGGGAGCAACCTGCAATCATGGAAGGTATCCCTGACTGGAAAGAACCGGAACAAGTTGATCTTTGAGGTCCCTTCCAGCCCAAACCATTCTGTGATTTTGCATTCATTGCCCACACACGCAGCTCTGTGGCCACTGCCTGGAGAACACCAAGAAGTGAATTGACTTCCCTGCATGGCCCCAAGCCCTTGGTGCAATGAGGGTGTTCCTGCTGGCAGGTAACACGAGCCTTTGATTTAAGGCCTCAGTCTCAGCTCCAAACTGCAGCACTGAACGCCCTCACACAGCTCCCAGGACTCAGCACAATTAATTGCCCCATGTCCTGCCCAACCTTTGCCAAGAAAAGACCTCTCTGAGCAAGCACCCCACACAGCTCAACCTTCCCACTTGCAGGAACACAGTAGCTCTGCATCAGGGTGCTTTTTTCCAAAGGAAAGGAATTAAAACCTCTGTAGGAATCAAAATACACTGCAAAAGTAGAACTCGGCTTCTTCAGCAATTCTCCTCCATTCCAGGAGTGTTGGTTTAGCCCCCTCTCAGGGCACAGGGATGCTGCCTGTTCCAGGCAATTATCTCTGTTTACTGCAGCAGGGCTGTGTTCAGTGCTGCAAATTTAGCTTCCCAAACACGCATTTAATTTAAGATCTAATACCGGATGTTAATTGTATATTGCACAGTAAACGACTGATCATTAAAACATATTAATTGAGGTTTAACAGCTGTGTAATAGATATTACATCTCATACTTATCAGCAAATATGATTTAATAATTAGTTAAGATGGGATGTATGGATGGGAGATGTAGCATGGCTGGCAGGATTGTGGTTCTACTTTGTTCATTTGCTGACCTAAAGATACTTTTCCTTATCCCATTTAGAGAGGAGCTGGGCAATCACCAGGGAGATCATTGAATGATTTGGGTTGGAAAAGACAAAGATAATCTCATTCCAACCCCTTGCCATGGGCAGAGACACCTTTCACTAGACCAGGTTTCTCCAAGCCCCATCCAACCTAAACATTTGAACATTTCCAGGGATGGGGATGTTGAGCTTTGTTGTTTACCCCTGAGACAAGTCCCAAAGAGTTTGTAATCTCTATAAAGATAAAAATTAAGGGGTCATGAGCAGTTTCCTCCTAAAAGCTGGGGCTGAGCTGTGGGGACCTGACCCCATGGCTGTGTTTGCACAGCTCACAAAGTTTGCTCAGGAAATCTCTGCTCCTCTCACGGCAGCACAGAGCCAGAGGGTGCCTTGCAGCACTACATGACTGTCCAGAGACCCAACAACTCATTGCACCAGTGAACTGCATTTGTGATTCCACTGCCCCAAAAAACACAGTGCTGGCTTAACCCACCCTGCTACCAAATCACACGCTGTGACGTCGTGAAATCTGTGATGCGCGCTCTGACCTTTTATTTTCCCCTTACCCAAAGGAAAGGAAGGGTTTGATTTCAGTAGGAACAAGCCTTTCTAGTGCTTTCCCTGCCAAACAGCCCCCTGCAGCACAGTGTGCCTTGCTGGGCCACTGGCTCAGCACCAGCACAGCTCTGAGGTGTTCAGTGCTGACAGCAAAGTACAGCCTGCTCAGCTCTGCGGGTCCTGGGGCACCGGAGGGGAGCACCAGCCTATGCCAAAGGAAAGAGGACAGGTCACTGCCAGCACCGTGCTGCTGCTTCCCCATTTCCAGCCACAAGAACCTGCCACTCTCCTTCCAGCCATCCAGGGAGCATCCCCTGCCTCAGCTCCCTCCTCCAGCACTGCCTGAAGCACAAGTGACTCACGCTCTCCTTCCCAGCCCCTGCCACCTCACCTCTTGGCTCATCCTGCTTCTGATGCTGTCGGCATCCCTGCCCAGGCAGCTGTGTCAGCCTCTGTGGTCACCTCAGCTGTGCCAGCTCATGCTCTGTCCTCTCATACCTGGCACTTTTGCATGCTCTTGAACTCTTTGTCAGGTCCTTGATGGGAACAGGGAATCATCCCTTCCCCACAGCCCTAGGACAGGACAGCGAGCAACTGGTTGAATCACAAAAAGATTCGAATTTCCCAAGCATAAAAACACGTTGCAATGGGAAGAAGCGTGGAAAACTGGTCCTTGGAGAGGGAGCAAAGCCCTCAGTCGTAGGGTTCATTAATAAGCTCAAAATCCACCAGGAGCAGGGTACAGACACCACCCTGCCATGGGACCTGGCATCCCTAGACCCTGGTGATGGCCACACTGCCATCTGGGGTCCTCTTTGCACCCCTGCACACCAAATTGTGTTCCAGGGAAGCACCAACATTCCATCCTGTTCCTCTGTATCGCCCAGGGCTGCAGGAGCCAAAGCCCCATGCACCTCCAATGCAAGGGAAGCAAATGAGGCTGCGGCGCCTCCTCATTAAGAGCAATATTCATGCTCCAGTGTTCATGGCCAGTTAATAAGAGTTTTTATTAGAGCCTTTTTTCTTTTCCTACCAAGTGGCAGCAGCACAGTGAACAGCAGCAGGACACAGCAGAAGGTATAAAAGGAGGTGTTTTTCACCTTCCATCCTTGTACCACTTGTGTACTCTTCGAGAGAGGAACAAAAGCCGTGTGCCCACAGCACCGCTGCTGTCTGCACGGTGTTCTTAAGTATCGATCAAAAAGATTAAAGAGTGAACATTGTTCAACATCCCATTTTCCCCCAGCTCTATGGGGGAGCTGTCAAAGCACAAAGCTGCTCTGAGTGTGGTGAGCGAGGCCACCAACAAGAGGGGAAACAAAGACCGGGGTTCTCCACCAGAGAATCCTTTTGGTGTTTCCAAGGCCCAGGGCAGCAGCAGAGCTTGGAAAATCTTTCAGCCAATGTAGGTCCCTCCTAGGTAAGAGCAAGACCTTTGTTCTGGATTTCTCTGCCTCCTGCCTTTGCCCTGCCAGCCACTAAGTGGGAATGTTCCTACTACTATTGGAGGAACCTCACTGAGATGGCTTTTTATGCCTCTCCAAACATACCTGAGCCTGAATGAAAAGAAAAAATACCAATATTTATAAATTAAAAAAAAAAAAAAAAAAAAAACACTCAAGCAAGCCTCTGCATATCACTCCCAAATGATGAGCACCATCATCCCTCTTTCTGCCAGGCTTATTCACAGCAGGGACCACTCCTGCCACAGGCACCATCTTCAGCATCCATCCTTTTGTACCTGCAAAGGGAGCCATTCTCAGCCACACTCATCCACACGTGCCCAGTGCATGTACAGGCAGGCGTGGGAGGTGTCAGGCATGCAGGAGAGCATCTCCCAGAAACAGGATGTTGCTTTTTTCTTCTTGCACATTTCCCTCATTATTTTGTTCTAATTTGCCTTTCCTGGTACCTTCTCTATTCAACAAAAGCCAAATGCAAACGGCGTCCCTTAATCTCCAGAACAGCAGCTCACTGCTGAGAAAATAATATAGATGTAACTTCCAGCATCACACACTTTCTTTTCCATTTATATGCAAATGCCGACCTTTCACCCAAGCTGTCTCAAAGAAGTATTTCCTTAAAAATGCAAATAGCATGTTGCAGGCGGTTACTCTGGCTGAGTCTTTCTTGTATTATTATTATTATTTCTTTTAACCTTACCAGCACTGTAAAACACAACAGCTAAACTGCACCCTGGCAATAATTACTTTTCATACCAAATTGAAAGCCTCTGTGGAGCCGATGTGTCGAAACACCAGCAGGAGAATTCAGTGCAGATAAATTCTTTGAGATGCTTTTGGAGAAGCATGTCTTGGAGCAGTGGGAAAGAAGCAGCCCTGAGACACGTTGCTGCTGAAGGAAACCACCTGATGGCTCAGGGCGAGGTTACAGAATCTTGTAAAACCCTTCCCATAGTGCTGCTGATGCACAGGAGCCCTCAGGAGTGGGAAAACAACCTGTATAAACCCGAGTGAGAACAGGAGCAAGAAGTGTGTCCACTGGCAGTGCCAGTGTCGGGCACAGATGTCCTTGCCCACCTGAGAAGGTCTGGGAAGACCTTTAGGGCTGTGTGTGCTCTTTGCTGTACCAAGGGGCTCCAGGACTCCTGGGCCTGAAGAGGAACAGGGAGAAGGGTGGGTGAAGAAGGGGCAGCTGAGGAAGGAGCCACGATGATTCAGAGGAACAAATGAGAGCTGAGGATTTCAGCTCCAAGACCCTCCTGATTCACCTCTCTTTCTCCCAGCTGTTGGGACAACCCCTGGGGAGAGCAGCACAGGGCTGCTTCCACCTCCACCACGGCAGCAGTCACAGCACCAGCATCCTGTGCATCTCCTCAAATGGGGGCATGGGGACAGGGCTGTCACCCCAAACTGGTGACACAAGTCCACCCCAACAAGGTGAGGGGTGGAAGGAGGCATCAGCAAGTGCTGAAACCAAAGTGCCCTTCCCCACAGCTGCCACAAGCCTGCACAGGGCAGTACTCCTGGCATGCATGGATGTCACAGACTGAGTTGGAGGTGTTGACCCAGCTTGAGTATCTGACACTGCATCCAAGCCTCTCCCATCATCAGTTTGGAAGGTAAGGGATAAGGGAAGAGAGAGCCCGAGCATGGTGCTTGTACAGAGGGTTCAAGGCTGAGCACTGAGGGGAAGCCAAATGTAAAAACCCCACTACAGACAACCTTCCTGGGATGGAGCAGCACAGGGTTCAGTATCTGCTTCTGAGAAGAAAATGCAGATTTTCCCAGTGTGCAGGGAAAGAGTAGAAGAAATGGGAAATATGAGCTGGTCTTTCCTCTACCACTTTATCTATCCATAGACTTAGCTGTCATCTTAGCTCCAAACCTCCTGAGATGCCCCAGTGCTGACTGTCACAGCCCAAGTTATTTTGAATCTGCTGTGGCACCTCACCCTCAGCCCTGTAGGTTCTGGGTAAAAACAACTGCAAAACCCCAAAAGCTAAAACAAAACCTCACATTGTTTCTGCCTAAATTTGGCCCAAGCTGGGCACAGAGATGTGTTTGTGGAACACAAACCTCCTTGCCCCCAGCACAGGACTGGGGTCCATCAGCAGTGTCTGTTCAAGGAGGTGTTTTCCTGACAGGGATTTCTACCACATGAGACACCAGGTCTGGCAGAGGAGAGAGAAGCTGCCTGGAAGAGCCAGGGAAGGGGCTGGCAGTGCCTCTGACGCAAAGTTAGATGACTAAATGGGCTACTTCCCAGCTGCCAGCTTGTCTTTATGATATTAAGCATTTTCTCTCTGCTGCCATATAAGAAGTGAAAAGTTGACACGTAAGCGTGTGTCATATGGAGTCAGGGAGACAGAAGCAATAAGGCATAAAAGGAGGTGAGATCATCGTGCAGCAACAGCTCCCCAGGGGTATGAGGCAGCTCTGCTCAGTGCCCGCTGGCTCTCAGCCCCCACCAGCATCCCCCTCCCAGGCTTGGCACACTCAAACCAAACCCTTCCCAAGCCAGCACCCCCAGACCAGGGGCAGGCACAGGGTGCCACACTGCCCACCATGAAAGGAGGCCTTCTGAAGGGTCAGCTCATTTAACAGGAGTCACCACTGCAGCATGAGTGTCACAGCCCCCCAGGATTATTGCTGCTGAATGGGGCGGCTGCTGTGCACCATTTGCCTGAAAAAAAGGAGAATCATCAAATATGCTGAGTTTATAGCCCTGCTGGCACTGCTCTGAGCGCTCCTGCAGGCTCTGTGTAATTGAAATTAAATAGAGACCAGTGATACCTTTCTGTCCTTCCTGCAGCCTTCACTTGCTTGGGGATGCAACGCAGGGACAACAAGGAGAAGGGTGAGGCAGCAGCTGGATGCCCATGGGCACTGCTCTTGGAGCAGCTTTCATCCCCACTTCCAGCTTCTTTCATGGGCTGAGCCCTCTGTGCTGCATCAGTTTTGTCCCAAAACTGAGCCAGAAGCAGACAAAGCCCACAGTCCCCACAGGCACCCTCAGACCCCACAGCCAAGGATCAGCTTATATACCTCAAGCTGGAAGTTTCTCTCTCCTCCCAATCATTTTCTCCCCATCCTCTGGTTTCTGGCAGAGTGTCCTTACTCGGTGGGTGAGTGCAGAGGGAGCAGCCAACCTGCCAGAGCCACCTGCCTTCCTGGGAGCCAGCAAAGCTGCTCCACAATGAGAGGGAGTGGAAAGTTTCTAGGGAATGTGGGACAGGAGCTGACAACTCTGTGCTCTGCTGAGACACTGCAGGCAGAGTTAACCATTTCAAATGTCATTTTTTTAAAAGCAACAACATTGCTCCCAGGCACTCTTTTTTTACTTTTTTTTTCTTTTTTTATTAAATAAAAAATGGAGCAGCTCTCTCCAGAAGGCTATTAATCCTCTCCTGTCACTTGTGTTCTTGGAGAGCTCGTTTCTCTGGGCAAAAGCAGCGAGTTGCTTGCTGACTAATTACATCAAAATATTGAGGGCAACAAACAAACCTTTAACTCCACTTGCCAGAAGCTCGCTAGATGCAAAGCTTCAGAATTGTGGAAAAGAAATGGATGCAAAAGCAGGAGAAGCTGGGACTCCAGACATGCTCATGGCCACATCACCATTTAGAGGGATGAACAATTTCCTCTCTGCAGAGCCACTCAAGTTTGGCTAACTTCGCCCAACATAACTTTACTCAGAATCTCACACACCCAAGGATTTTGATTTCCCACAAATAAAGATTTCTTTCCTTCGCCATGGAAGTGAATTCATTTATTTTCCTCTCATTCCCACACAGACACTGGGCCTTTGCAGAGCAAGGACTGGACACATGTTCCCCAGAAAGGCTCACTTTAGGCTTCAGGCCCCACTAAAAAGCAGTTTTAGGCCAAAATCAGACAACTTCTCTGAAAGCCCACCTGATACCTTCACTTATCCCAGCAGCTCACCAGAGCAGTCTTTCTTTGGGACACATTATTGCAGATTTGACCCTTCCCTGCCCCAAAACTTTCACCAGACACTCAGCCAGCAAGGTTTTGGCACTGATTTAATTCCCATCCCATCACCCTGCATTGCCCACACAGCCACAATGGGAAGAGCCAGTGCTAAAAGGAAAGCCTAATTATGCATTTAGGGGATAAACCTGATGTGCTTCCAAGACAGTTTGGATGTCCAAGAGCTGAAACAGGTGACTCAAATGCAAGCTTTGGCCCTGGACCCACAGCTGCCAGAGAGCCACTGCCTTCCACCCCCCAGAGCTGCATCTGCCAGGCTGGAGAGCACGAGGAGCAGGGAAAGGCTCCAGCTCTGAAATGTGGGTTAGCCAAAGGCAGCTGCTGGGGAGGTTCCTCTGCATTCTGGAGGTGTTTCTGTGCTCAGGGAATGGGGTGCTCACCACAAACCTTAACCAGCCACACTCAGTGACAAGCATGAGTTGTTCAACATCAAATTGTTGGTTTCAAGGGATTGCTTGAAAAAAGAGGAAAGATTTTCAAAAGTGCTCAGACTGTCACCTATAGATTTTGCCAGCAATAACTTGGTTTTTAAATACTGCGTACATGAAAGCTCCCCCAGAGCCATCTCTTGTACCTTATAATAATATTCACCAGGGGATCCTCCTAATGCTGGGTTTGAATCCTTTGCTGCTGAATGCCCCCGACCCTGGACTTGCAGAGAGGGCTCAGATAAACGTGCCTGGGAGCTGCTGCTCAGAGAGACGATTACAGCCCTCAGCATCGATCAGAAAGGTTCTGATTGCACCCACAAGGAGCGAGAGGCTTCCCCAAAACTGGCACCAACCTCGCTTGCAGATGCTGTCCTAGGGAGAGCCACACGCCTGCCAAACAATTTCAAGCAGAGGAACGAAGAAGGCTGAGTCTCTACTGCAGTTTATATTTAATTAGAGGGAAGGCAGCTTACGCAGCAGTTTCGGAAACATATTGTCTTACAGCATATTGGATATTTGTATCTTAACAGCTCGACATCGATTTCTTTTATGTAAAGGAAGAGGGGGGAAGAGCACGGCGTGCCCTAAGTTGTGTAAGCTCCAAAGAGACGCCTGCACCACTTGGACTAATGTTTGGAGTAATCAAAGGCGTGAACTCATGTATTATGGATGGGAACGAGAGTTTTCAGGCTTCTGCAAAAAGGAATCTCCAGCGTTTGGTATTTTGTTAGCAGCCTGGCACCATATGGCTCTCCCCTGCTGATATTCTTTCACACCAGAACTTTATGTTCAGATGCTTTAGTTAATATTTTACCCAGCAAGCATAAACAAGATGCAAAGATTGCAGTCGACAGCAACCTTCTCTTAAACCATATATGCACATTAATAGTGAAGGCTTCTTTCAGCAAGTACTTTACCCAGCACATGCCTGGCTTTATTTTTTCCTTAGGGGTCCAAGCTGGGCCATTTACTTTAACAGCTTTCCCATCAAGCAAAAAACAAGCAGCAGACCCATGAAGGACATTTTCACTCCCTCCCTACTCTGTTTTCTGGCTGGTCCAAAGCAGTGCTGGATGAGAGCAGGTGACACACCATGCCAGTTTTGCTGCATCTCTGCTTCTGCACCATTTCAACCTAAATTTTATCTTGGAAAGGCAGAGTTTCCCCTTCTCCACTCCCTAAGCAGGGATGGCGCCCCAGGCAAAGCTCCCAGCCCAAAGGGAAGCCTCACACAAGCACCAACAGCTTAAACTGACCACAAACAACAACATGGAGCATCCAACTCAAGGTCCAAGATTTGTGTTTCCCCCTACCATGCACCAAGTTAAACCCAAAATCACTTTGGAAAACTGCAGCTCTGAGATTTGGCTCTAAATATTACACTTAGACCTTCCCCCCCCCCCCCCCCCCCCTTCTTCTTCTTTTCCTTTAATATTCTTAAAACAAACAAAAACTAACAGATGTCTTTTCAGCCCGCTCTCTTATTAATGAGAATATTGTAAGAATGGAAATCAGGTCACAAATGTTTAATACTTTGTTTAAAAAGTCTTCAGCTTCTTTAAAGAGTTCCACTAATCCCAACATGACAGATGTACAAGGCAGTTTTGCTTGGGGCAGATTAAAATTCTCGCTCTGATTTGCTCTTTCATTTGGTCTGATTAAAATAACATTGCGATTTTTTTTTTAACGTGCTGACTTCAAAATAAAAAAGGAAAGAATAAAAAGTGACCAGTAAAAGCCAGCATGATCACAATAAAAGCAAATTTATTGTTGTTGAGATAAAAAAAAAGCAAGGGAAAAGGAATGGGGGAACAGCCGACTCATACTCAGGTTAGCATTAAAGCTCTCTGTTAAAGATGAAAGGGGAACCTTTCCAAACTATGTTTTTCCATTTGCAAGTGTTTATTAATCTATTCTCTCTGAAGCAAAAAGTTCAATGAAAGACAAAGATCAAAAGTATTTTAATTTAGGTAATTTTTTTTCATTTCCCTAAACCAAACCAAACTGAAAATCAGAGGATTGCAGAGCGTGGCACTTCAGCATTCTGCTCAACGACTGACATTGCTGGGAACAGCCCAGCTGGCAGAACAAGGTGATCCCAGCCGCTTTTTCCTCAACTAAACTATGCCTGGGACTTCCCTATTTCCCTTTCCTGACACCCTTTCACACCAGACCACCCTACCCTGGGCAAGATTTCCCAGCTAATTCATTTTCTTGCTGCTGCAAAACACTCCTGGCATCTGAGTCAGACATGAACGTGTGTGGCAGTGGGTACTCCAGGATGCTCTGAAGGGAGCAGCAGAGGAGCAGGACAGTGGGATGGAGCCCCAGCCCACCTCCTCTCCCTACACCCATCCAGAAACAAGCCACAGCCACATCTGCCTTTTCCCTCTTGGGTCTGCCCAAAACCAGCCATGATTCCCAGTGCTGGAGCCATCCAGGGCACTGCTGGATCCATTTCCTACAGGCATTGCCTCACCAAAGGCTCCTTTAGCATGGAGGGGTGCATGGATTTAAAAAGCAGCCAGAGCTGTTCACTATACAGCTGCTCAGAGGGCAAACTCCTGCTTCAAGAGAACAGCATTTCACAGAAAGTGGTCAGCGTGTTTGTCTGGAATTCTCCCACCCAGAGAGCTTCTCTGCCTCCCCACCCACTCCTGCAAACTCACAGTAAGGCCTCCCAGGAGCATTGTGGGGATGAGTAACCTTAACAATGGAAACCCACTCATTTTGGGGGGGCATATTTGCCATTTTTACTAAAAACTCCAGCTTGTGCCTTATATGAAAGAGTCAATAGAAATCCACAGGGTTTAAAGTTTTTGAGGATCTGCTCCACTCTGGTGATTTTTAATATTTACAGTCTTTAAACATAATTGTTCAATACATGTTCATGTCCCTGAGATGTCCTCACCTCAATGCCCAACTTCAGCCACTTCCAGGGCAGAAATAACCTCCCTTCCAGGCAAGTTACTGTGGGAAAGCAGCTCAGGGGAGCCAAGGGATACCTCCCCATGCTGCTGCTCCCAGGGAAGGAGATGCTTGGAAAGCTCTCTTCACCTTCTATGTGTCAGCCCTGTCCCAAAGGGTAAAACCAGCATGCAGCTGCTCCCAGTGAAGCAGCTCCTGAGCTCTGCAAGGGCAAACGCTGCACTTTCAGAAATCCCCTTTGACAGATTAACCTGACAGGAGGGGAAACTCCAAATATAAACCCTTAAAGCCCTTCTCTCCTTGGTGAAAATATTTGTGGGGAGTGGGAGGGGACAAATTCCCCTCCCATCTCTGAAGAGAGCTGGAGGGATGTCCTAACCCTGCTCTTTGCCATTACTCACGACCCAGATCCCAAAGAAGAAACTCACATAAATTAATTTCTTTCTAGGAACAAGATATTTTGGGGTCTTTCTCCACTCCAGAAACTTCTCACAGCCTGTGCTTATCACCCCATTTCTCTATTCACACCATGATTCTCCTTTCTAAGGCCTGGGTTATGGATCAAACTTCTACCTTGCAAAGGTAAACAGCCTCAGAAATACAAATACAAAATATTTTAAGGTGGAAAGCATTGCACAATCCAGCTTTAAGGGTGTCAGAGACACCAGTGGGCTCTGCACCACACACCCAGGAAGACCAGCATGGGTACATGGGTAGAGTTATTTTTTGTAGAAACCAGCAAAACACACGAGAGCGAAGGAAAAGGCAGAGAAAAGGGTGGAAAGAGCTCGTTGACAGCAACTTTTGCTCTGTCAAAACTCCAGAAATACTTGGGAACTGAGAGCTGCGTGGCAGTTAAGCCCAGGCTGACAATCCTTTCACAGCTGCTGTAGGACAAGCTCCCAAAAAGCCAAATAAACCTAGAGTGTGGGGCCACCTCAGCCTCCCTTCTTGTCTGTACAGCCAGGGAGCAAACAGCATCTGCACAACAAATAACCCAAAGGGGGATTTGTTGGGGAAAGAAGAGTAACACACAGTGGTGTATTCTCAGCTCTAGAAGTTTGCAGCAAGGATCCTCCGTGCTCAGCTCCCGTGTATGAGAAGAAGGAGCAGCTATAAAGTGATGACTGGAGCTGCCCTTTGTCATTAAGGGAAGAGCTCTAAAAACTCAGCCACAGAGTTTACAGCTGGAAAAATAAGCCCTTCCATCTACAAGCTCACACAAAGCAAAGGAAGGAAAGAGTGGGTCCTGGACCCCACTTTGCCATTAAAGTTCCTCATCTGACTTCCCCGTGGTAAGGCGATGCTTCCCCGCCTCTCCCTCCCCTTCACACGCCTCATTTCATGTCTTCTGGGAAGCCCAGCCCAGCCCTGGCTCCAGCCTTTACTGTAAATGCTCTGCTTCCCCTTCCCCTCTCTCTGCTCTCAGGGGGCAGAGGGTCCTGGTCCCCCCAGCCTTAGAGTTGGGCACAGCAGCATCCCTTGCTAAATAAATCAACTCTCAAGGCTGCAAAAGGAGGGCTCTGCCCCTCATCTGGCAGGGAGAGGGAGACCATTTTGCATCACACAGACTGATTTTGGGGGTTCAGGAATGTAACTTCACCTGCCCTCCTCAAGTCCTGATGCAAAACTATGGTAGGATTTCAGGGAGGGAAAAGAGTTTCTATCCCTGAGCTCTAAAGCTGTGTCATTCAGCTTCTTCCCAGAGAATTGCTGACTTAGGGTGCACTGCTCCACCCAAAGCCCAAGAAGAGCAGCGTGTCCCATCCAGAACCCAAGCTGGGAGGCAGCACCCCAAAGCCGAGCCTGCCGGGGGATGGAGGGGGGGTTAGTACTGTCTGCTAAAATGGCAGCTGCTCTGACGCCGAGCTACGTCTTGCGAAGTCAGCCCTGCCCTCATCATCATCATCTGACTGCCAGGAACTGCTCCGGCTCCCGGGGCTGTGCGGGACGGGGCGGGGGAGGCGCAGAGCCGGAGCTTCGCCTGCCCCTGCCCACTCCCAGCCCCCAGTTTGTGACTCCGGGTTGTTGGGGACAGTCCCGGCCCCGCTGGGCAGTCACTGGCTGGAAGGCACCTGCGCCGCCCTTGTCTCCCAGCCCAGCCCGGGCCAGTCACGGGTGTAGCCCGGCTCCCCAAAACAAAAACCGGGAAGTGTTGGGGTAGCAGCCGTCCCGACCCCTGGTCTGCTGCCCCTACAGCAGTCTGCTTCGTGTTCCCCCTGCCTTGGGGACAAGGATAAATCTGGGGGAAAGGGACCGAATAGCTCGGACAGACGGGGAGTGGATGTGGGGCGAGAATGGGGAAGGTTTGGGGTCTTCAGGGGAGGGGGTTCTCACCCGCTTCCAGCCCAGGATTTGCCAAAGGGGGAGGGGGGCACTCCGGTCCCAAAGTCACCAACGCCATCCTTGGCATTGACCTTAAGCACCGTCCCGCAGCGGGACGGCCCTCCAGCCAGGCCAAGCCCCGGCTCTCCCAGGAGAAGGAGCCCGAATTCCTCTCTTTCCTACAGCACGAGGTGCCCCCGCTGCCCCCTCGCCCTACGAGAGCTGCTGCGGGACGGCGGCAACCCCACAGGGAGAAGGGATGCAGATTCACCCCCCCTCACTCAGGACTGAGCAGGGGACAAGCGGCGCTGCCTGCCCAGACCCCTCCTCGACGGGACCCCCGAGAAATCGCCAACCCCGACCGCGGCCGCCCAGCCCGGGGAGGCCGGGACTGCTCGGTAACAGCACCCGGGACAGAGCCGGAGCCGCCGCTCCGGACCCCGGCTCCAGCGGATCACAGGGACAGCTCCCGTCTGCCTTCTGGGAAGGGCAAAACCCAACTTCCCAGACTTTTCCTACTCTTTGTGCGGAGGGGATCCCGCAGACCCACAATATCATCTGGAGGGGGAAAATAAAATAAAATAAAAAAAAGAGAAGAAAGCAAGAGAAAGGGAAAAAAAAGGAAAACCAAGTTTTCCTTGTTCTTTCCGAGGCAGGTGAAGGAGGGGAGAGAAGGGGGGAGGGCACGCAGGTTTGAAAGAGCCGAAGGGGACAAGTTGTGCCCGTGTTTCCCGGCGGTAGCAGCCGGCGCTGGTTTGTGCTTTGCAACACGCGCCTGCTCCAATCTGCGCCGCTCGGGAACAATAAACAGGATCATACAAAGAAGTGGAAAGGCGGCATCTTTGCTTCTGGTTTCTATGACAGCATCAGAGACAGACAAACCAACTATAAACTCTAATTCCTAGATTCCTCCTCCCCCCCTCCCAAACTCCCTTTTGTCTGCCATTAATTAAAGTGGCCATATGGAAAAGGCTGATAATAACAGCAGATGAGCCAACGAGAGAGAGGGAAAGGGAAAGAAAGAAAGAAAAAAATAACTAAAAGTAGCGGCAGGGCGATGACGAAGGTTTAGCAGGGGCTTTTCGCACTTGTTTTCAGCGGCTGCTCGAAACGAGGAGGCTCAATAATAGCGGGAGGAGAGCGGCTGCCCCCGCAGCGCTGCCCGGCCGGGTTGAGGGGGCAGTGGGCAACCTGCCCCCCTTCCCCTGCCCGGCTCCGGGAGCCGGGCATGCCCCAAGCCTCCTGCTCCGAGAGCGCTCATCCCCACGAGCTGCCCCTTTGTGTGGGAGAGCCTCCGAGGGTGCCGACCCCTCTTCGGGGCTGCCTCCCCGGGGAGGGTCGGTCCTACCCGCCGGGAAACTGCTCCCCAAACTCAGTCCAACTCGGCGGGGCCCATGGCAGCGCCAGCACATCCCCAGGCACCAGCCCCCTTCCCCTCGCTCCCTCTCCGAATAACCCACGGAACAACAACAACAAACTTTGCTAAAATTGATAAAGAGATTAGCCAAGCAAAGCCTCTTCCGAGCAAGCTAAAAATAAGAACACGCAGATTTCTGTCGTGGTCAACGTATAGAGAGAAATCCACAAACATGGCTCACTTCCCTTGTGCCTCGCTGCTATAAATAGAGAACTCTAAAGTAGACAATAATCGCAAAGAAGAGTGGGGGGAAAGGGAAAAAGAGGAGAAAAAAGAAAAGTCTGGCAGCGGCAGGAGGGAGCAGCCGCCCGCCCTCCGCACCCCCGTCCCCGAGCAAAGGGGGCCGCGGAGCTCCCCAACGCCCCAGGAGTGCGGAGCTGCGGACTTGGGCTGGAGTTTTGGCAGGAAGGGGCCTGGGGGTGAGGGGAGCGCGGCGAGGGACGCGTGGAGCCCCGGTCCCGCCCGGCCGTCAGCACCTCCGAGAGCTCCGCGGCCGCGGGGCCGCCGCCGCCGGCGCAAACTCCTCCCGGCGCCCGGGAGCGTCTTCTGCTAACACCTCCCTCCGGATAAACATCCACCGATCTCGCGGTTCACAAACCCGGCAAGCATCCTCTTCCAGAAATATTCAGAAAGTTTCCCGGCTGAATGCGACGTTGTGCTTTTTTTTTTTTTTTTTTAATAAATCTCCTCCTTTCTCATCTTATTCAACCTCTTTTCAGTCAGAAGCATAACATGTCCACTAACGTCTCGCAGCCGGCGAGAGAGCGAGCGAGCAAAGATGGACCTAGGAGCATGATGATCATCATAAAAATCCCCTCGGTTCTCCAGTGCAATTTTCAAAACAACAACCCAGCCTTCGTGCTGTAAAGGCGAAACGCCTGCGTCTGTTTACATCAACTGTGTGCTCCGACAGCCTTTCCCCTCTGTCTCAATCCAAGGGAGGGGAGGGAAAAAAAAAAAAAAAAAAGAAGAGGAAAAAAAAAAAGAAAAAAAAAAAAAAGAAAAAAAAGCCAGCATTATCTGCCTTTGTCAGCGAAAGAACATAATATTGACTTACCTTTCCCCACAGCTATTGTCTGCCCCTTTACAAAATGACATCACGGAAACCAATCATGAAATTTGCATGGGGGAGGTTGTGGGGGGAGAGTTCTTGGAGGGCAGCCCACTTCCCTACACCAGTAACACGCGTGTAAGACGGGTTGTTGGTTTCAATTAAATATCTGATACTCCTTAGTGTGTGAACTCTTAAGCCTGCTAAAGGCAATGTCTCATTTACTTAATGACCGCTCTCATTAATGGAAATGGCACAGAGGGGGCTTGCTGCGCCTTCCCTTTGTAAATACACTACCCATGAACCCTTGGGGTTGCAATATATCTGTTTACTCTCTGAGGTGAAATAAATTTACAGTATAGCATCAAAGAGAGCGAGCGAGAGAGATGGAGCGGCTGCCTTGAGTGCACCGAGAGTTGGGGCTCTCCCAGCCCCGCCGGCCCCTCTCTCCTCGCTCTCCCCCCTCCCCAAGACCCGGCAGAAGGTGAATGATTTTGCCCGAGCTGATTCATAATTAATATGCACGAGGCTCGGGGCTCCTCTGACAGCAGCAACACAAAAGGACGGCGAGAGCGACGAGCGCCGTTCCGTGTCCCCCCCGCGCATCCCGGCGCGTGGTACGGCCCAATAATTCCTAATAGCAGCAAGCAGCGAGTGACAGATGCCCTGGGTTAGCACAGCTCCAGCGAAAGTACTTTACAATATTTATTGGTGGTTAGGAAGATGACCTATCACCATAAAGAACAGACTGGGAAATTTATCGCCTCTATGAACCTGGAAGCATTGCATATTAGCTGATATACATATTCAAAAGCCGGTGGTTAAAAGGTGTATAAATATTTTAATTTTTTTTCTTCCCCTTAAGAAAAAAAAAAAAATAAAAAAATGACACAATGTGTTCCCAGCAGACAACACCTCACCCCGGGGAAGGTGCTTTATATTATGGGATGGGAAGAACAACATAAGGAAAAGTCCTAAAAGAAAACGGTAGCTAAAACAGTTTAGGGACTATTTCTAAGTGAGAAAAGTTCGCGTTCTTGCATTTTGCATCCTTTCCTCCCAGAAAGAGTCACACTTTCCAGGAGTTAGCATCGTCTTTCCTTGAAAAGACTCGTTTCGTGGAGGTCCGGCCACCCCGGGAGGAGAAAGTCCTCGCCGAGCTGGAGGGAGGCTCTGGGGAGAGAGCCCTGCACGGTGTGGCAGGAAGGGCATTAGCACATCCCATCCCATCCCTGCCCCCTGCCAGACGGGAGCATTAGCACTTGGACTGCAACTTTTCTGAAACAGCGGAGGAAAACACTGGCAGGCTGCAGCCCCACGGGCTGGGGAGAGGATGGGAACGGCACTTTTCTACCCAGTGCTTTTCCCCACACCTTCGTGCCATCCCCAGCATCGCCGAGACAATTAAGACTTTCTTGTCGTCTTAATGAAGATTTCCAAAAAGGTGCGGCAGCTCACAAATGGACAGAAACCCCAGGAGCCCTGAGCGAGCTGAGGCAGAGGCTGGCAGGGAGAGCGGAATCCCGCTGAGGATGCACTCTCCTGTGGGAAACCCCAGCTCCAGGACTGCAGGGCCCCAGACTCCTCTCCAGCTCACCCCCACCCTGGGCAGGTTAGGGACAGGCAGGAGTGGGAAAAGCCTCTCGAACTGCCCAAAAACAGGCAGATTGGGCTTGAGTAGGTGCTGCCAGCAACTCCATATTACCCACAGACAATTACAGGGCACATGGCAGGAAGGAGTGATTCGATTTCCCATCTCAGGGCTTTTATTGAGGAGAGGGTGGCAGAAATACTAATTTTAAACTGTTGAGGCCGCTTTAGGGGCTGTTAGGATGCCCATTTCCATGGCTTACCAGCCTGGTGTGCTCCTAAACCATTAACATAAAGGAGATATTCAGCAGAGAGTACTCCTGAAAAGCTGTTTTCTATCTCCTTTGGACACACCACGAAGACAGGGATATTTTACATCCTAAACCTTTGGCATTCAGAAATTCTATTAAACTCTTATCTGCAGGCAGCAGGCCTGGTGCTACACTGCATCTCCATTGTTCTGCACCCGCGATAGAATCAAAGGGAGGGCTGGGTGGACTCGGCTCCCCTCCACTCACAATGCTGCCTTGCTCCTCTCCACCGCTGTTTCATTTAGAGCCGTAATGCTAAAACTTGAGAAACAAAAGCACAATAGATTCGGCAGGGAGGCAGCAGGGAAGTGTGTTTACTTGTGTGTGCTCCCCCATAAATCGGAGCACACGCAGCCTGCATGGATATGAGCACACACATGTGCTTCTCCGAGCGTTAAGAGAGGAATTTTATTACTGCTGCTGTTGCATTTATTAACACGCGACGCACCTACGAGCCCTAAGGCAGCTGACAGCTCTGATACCATCCGGCTGAGCTCTGGGCTGCGAGAGGGTGTTTGGCTTTTCTTTGTTCCCAAACTCGCCAGACTCCCCTCTGCTCTCCTCCCAAAACGCTGCAAAGAAGCGGCGCCTTCCCCGGAGTTTCTCACCGCCACCAACTTCAGCAGCAGCAGCAATTCCCATCTCGCAGCCCCCAAATCCCTTCTCACCCCCAGAAAAATCTCCGTCTCAGGCCACAGCCCCACACCCCACGCCGGAGGGGCCCGCGGCGCAACGCGAGGCCACGCGTGGGCTGCAGGCGGCGGTGGGTCAGCACCACGGACAGCTCCGCCCGCTCCCTCCTGCGCAGTTTCGACCTTTTAAAGTATTTTTTCAACCATTTTTTTTAATAGTGTTTCTCACACACACACTCCCTCAACCTCTCCAGAGCCACTCCACAGCTGTTTTCAGGGAGGAGATAATTATCGTGCGTTTCCAGGTCTCAAAGAGCCGTCGCTTCCCTAAAGGGAGCCGCGCAGCTGAGAGGTCTAAAATAAATGTTCACGCATTTTCATCTTCAGGGGCTTGAAGACGACGGCTCCGAGAGTCCCTGTCTGCAGGGCGCCTTCAGAGCTGAACCCAGAGAGGATTTTTAAAAGCAGATTCCCTTCACGCCCCTCCCCTGCTCTCCATGCCATTTTCCTCCCTTCGTGTTTTCAGATCAAGCTCTTCAAGTTTGAAATTATTTAAAATAAAACTCCATTTGCTTGTGTAAACACAGCCATAAACCCACCGCACTGTGTTCCATTGGCTTCTTTGAGTCTGTTTCAAAGAAAATTAGATCTCAAACTTTACGCATTTGTAATTGGCACCAACTTCTCCGGTTACCAGCTGGGGGTGAAAGATTTTTTTTTTTCCTTGTTTCTTTCTGAAAGCTTCTATGCAGATGGGCTGGCTGCCTTAATGCCTCAGACTACAATTAGTGCTGTTGTATGCCGAATAGAAATGGCCAGCATTAATATTGTATATGGAACAGCTGAAGGGTTGCGAAGAAACCTGCCCACTACAGGCCCCTGGCAGATGGAACAACATGCACAGGCACAAAAAAACTTTTAATAACCCTTCGCTCGCTCTCCAGCGCACCCCTTCGCTCCAGTTTGGGCGGGTCCTCCCCGAAGAGGCAATGCCTTTGTCTAAACCAAATCTAGAGCTCTTTTCTCCCTGAAGAACAACAATTGGAGCAATCACCATCTTTTGCAAAAGGCACCTCGCATTATCCCAAAACTTCCTCCTTTGTGCCTCGGGTAATGCAGGCGCTGAAACACACACCCAGCTGAACGGGCACGAACTAACTTTTTATTTAATAACTTCCCCCTCATCCCTTTATTATCCAGCAATGTGCAAGGGGGGGGGGGGAAACAAAAACCCCACAAAACCAAACCAACCACTACCCCCTTCCCCAGCAGAACTGTGACCAGAAGCTTCAGAAAACAGGATTTTCTCCTCGCCCCCCTCCCCTTCGCTCTTCGTCCTTTACAATTAGGTGAAACCCGCGGCAGCGGGGACAAAGCCCCGCCGGTGCCTCGGAGCAGCAGCACCGGGGGCCGCGCACCCCCGCACCTGCAGCCCCTTCGCAGCTGAGCCCGGAACGCAGCGAGGAGGGGCGGGGGTGACACCGGCACTTCGCTCGCGAAACGCAAACACGGGACACCTGCGCTCCGAAATATACTCGGGAACCTCTTTCTACCGCCTAACTGGGGGGGGGAATACTATAAAACAAGAAAGGATAGTTTGCTGGTCCGCATCCCCCGCCCTCGGCGACCGAGCCCCTTTGCCAAGGCGTGACTTAGGCAGAATAGAGCAACTCAAGTGTTTTAGAGGAGAAACGTGGAGACACAGTAAGGAATACCCTCCCTACACTCCCCCCGCACCCCCCGGCGAACGGCTACGAACCGAGGAAAGTCCCGCAGAGCTTCATCCTTGCCGGGTGGCGGTGGCTGCCTGGCCCGGGGTGGCGGGGGGAGCGGGCGCGGAGCCGCCCGGGGTTACTCCATCATCCCTGGGAAAAGTTCCCGTCCGGAGCAAAAACTTATGGGCGGCGGCGGCCAATGGGGCCGCGCCGCAAAATCCTCGCAGCGCACTCGGCGGCCAATCCGGTCCCCCCCGCCCCCGCCCCGGGGATGCTCACCCCCCTCCCGGCCCCCCCTCCGGGCTGGCAGCGGGGGGAGCAGGGGAAGGGGACCCGTCCTCCCCAGCGGGCGGGGGCTCCGCGCACCCCTCCCGCCGGTAGTTAGGGGAGAGAAGTGACAACGGGCACATCCCAGCGCAGGGGAAGTGACAACGGGCACACCCCCGTTACTCCCCGAGGCGAAGCATCCCCAGGGAGCCCAGTCATGGAATGGTTTGGGTTGGAAGGGACCTTAAAGTTCATCTCATTCTAGCCCCCTGTCACAGGCAGGGACACCTTCCACTATGCCAGGTTCCAACCTGGCCTTGGACACTTCCCGGAACGGGGCAGCCACAGCTTCTCTGGGCACCCTGGGCACACCTGAGCCTCCAGTTCACCCTGTGGACAGGGACAGGGGCCACTGCCCTGAGGGCAATCCACAGGCTGGCAGGGCTCTGGACAGCCAACAGTCCAGTCACTGGGCTCTCACTTGCCCAAGTCAATTTAGAAATGCCCGAGTCTAATGATGGTCACACGCAGTTTGTTGGATGCTTTGGTCGAGTCCAGGGTGCACTGAGGAAGGGAAAGGGGGACTTGGTTCTGGGAGAGGTCCAAAATGGAAGAGGATGTCCCCCTGCCTCAAAGGACAGATGGCAACATTGGACTGAACTGATCCCAGCTGGAGAAAACTGGAAACAGGCCAGCAAGCAGTACTGTCATTGGCCTTCCAGATGGAAAAGCAGGGAAATAGTTACCAGGAAATAGTAGTAGTAGTAATAATAATAATAATAATAGTAGTAGTAACTAACCAGGGATAGCACTGAACTTTGATACCCCATTGGCTTAGAGGGCAAAGTGCTGTCTCCAGGTTGTAGACTCCTTGTTCCCAGCTTATCACCTGAGGTTAAAAGAAGGCCAGTTCTTTCCATGGATCAGCCCTGGTCTGAAGAGAAGGAAAAGTGTCATTTCTCAAAGTGGGATAGGGAAGGGATTGCCTGGCAAAAATTGATTGTCAGTGTAAAAACAAGCTGATATTACCGGAAGGAGAATTGAAAGCATTTTATCTCAGCAGGACATGTCTGCATATTTGGGTATTTGTTATTTCATAAACATAGTGGGGGATGCAGTTGGAATTAAATGTTAGTAAAGTGTGCAGAAAAAGAGGACAATTCACTCTTTGGGGCAAGACCGTGGGCCAAACTCTTGTTGAATCCGTCTGACTCCTTAACCCAGATTTCTTTGCAGGCAAAGGGCTGGAAGAGAAGCAGGAAGGGACAGCTTTGCTGGGTTGGGGCAGACAAGTGTGAATATCTAAGTGCACCTTTTCTTCCACACACCTCTCTGCTGGTCTCGGGGAGATCTGAGAAAATAATGATCACAATAATCATTATCATTGCTATTGGATTGAAGGTCAGGAGTTTGAGTCAAACTGAAAATCTAACTGTTGAATAGAGGGGGCTTCTTTTGAGATCCTTACTCTTAGAAGGGCCTGGACAAACCAGCTGGATCCTGCATTTCCAGCTCAGGAAAGGAGCTGGAGCTGGGCCCCTCATGCAGCTACATCTGACTGCACAGCTCTCCAGCAGAAAGGGGTGTGACACAGCCCGTTTGGGGACTGGCACCTCTTCCCTCTTTGAATTAGCAGCTCTGCTTTTGCAGAATATTCTGTGCTTTATTGTCCCTTCAATCCCCACCTTGGAAGATGAGAGGTGACATTGCGGAGAGCTCTGTGCTTGGAAAATGACTTTCAGAATTACGTTCTGGCAATTTGAAACTTCCGCTCTCTCATCTTCAGCCTCTTGGGGCTTTAATGGGAGACAGCAAAGTGCCTCTTCCTCCTCCCCTCTTTTCTTTTCCTCCCCTGTTCTCCGGCAGCTGCAGCGGCCGGGATTCAGCAAGGTCACTCAACTCCATTGCTGCCTGCATGCAGGAGTTCTCAAATTAGGGGGTGTTGGGAGCAGCCTGTTGAGATGAAACAGCCTTCACTCAGCTCCAGCAAGGAAGGAAACAAAACCCCTTCACAGTGGCTCCAGACTGGCTCACCTTCCCTGAGCATTAGCTGGGGGAAAAGGTAAAGGCATGGAGGAGCAAAAAGCAGGATAAAAAGGAGTCCTTCCTTGAGCTGCAAAGCTGCTGTCTTTTGTCTAGCAGAGCAAGCCCCAACATTTTATTAGAGGCCTTGTGGCTGCAGCTGCCTTGTCCACTCCTTGGTGTTTTCATCAGCATCCCACCCCGGTTCTTGTTTCCCCAAAATTCCTGCTGCTGACTCCCTTTTCAGCCCCATTCAGCAGCGAGGCAGAGTTGGCCTCGTCCATCCCCTGGTCTTGGAGCACAGTGCAGAGATGGGAGCTCATCCCTGTGGGTTCTGAGCTTGCCAGCAGTGTGATCCTCTTCCCAGGTGCCCCTGGCCTTAGTCCTGTGCAGGCATTAAGGGGAGCAGAAGAGAACACAAGTGGGAATGGAGAAGAATCACAGAAACTCCACTAATATCTGGGTGGTTCCCTGCTGAGAGGCCTGGGAAGCCATGTGGCTCACACAGAAAAAGACCAAAGGAAATACCGTGCCTTTGTAGTCTGATTTCTGTTGATGCACTGCCAGACTGGGAGGGGGGGTTATTGTTCCATGTGTGCAGTTTTGCATCTGAAATAAATAAAATCACCAAGATATTTCTCTGTGTGCCCCAGCACCATCTCACCAACAGCCTAAACATCCCTCCTGGCCCATGGCAGCCCTGGCTTTTCCACAAAGGAGGGGATAGCTCCAATTATCTGTTGACTGTTTTATTCTGTCTTAAATCCCTTTCATGGCTGCGTGAGGGAAAGCTGGAGAAGCCGTATGCAGATATTGTCAAGCTCAACTTGATAGGTACTGTCAAAACTGCCAGAGTGTGGTGACAATAAACATTTTAGCTGGCTAACAATTTGCTGCAAAAAGGGTTGACCCTGAAATCAAGTTCTGCTGTAATGAACACTTTGTCTCTAAATATTTGCATTTTTGCTGACAAGGTTCACTCTCCAGGAGATTTCCTCCGCCCGTGAACAATCTGCCTTCACACGAGATGCAGGATGGATGCGGTTTCCTGAGCCAGTTCCTTATCTGGCGTGAAGGAAGGATGAGCACATGCCCAAAATCAGCAGAGCCACCATGGATGGGGGATGCCCAAGCAGGGGATTTGCTCAGCTCCAGGGTGCTGACCCCCGACACTGATCCCCTTTTCTTTCAGGTCCTGCATGGCAGTGCTATGCTGACAGCCCAACCCTGGAATCAAGGTTTAACAGATGGGGAAATTGAGGCACGTGGTGATTCTGGATCGTGTTTGGACTGTGTTTGCTGAGCTGGAGACAGAGCAGTCAAAAAAGAGGCAGCCAGTGCAGACTGCCTGTTATCCACTGCTGCCCCAAACCAGCTGTGAAGGGGGAGGAGGATGAAGCCATACTGGAGCTCTCAGCAACTCCAGGTTGGTGCTGCACCTGCTTCAAGCACATGGAAAGCTGGGGCTGTCCACCCTCAGGAGCTGCTGCACTGAATCTTCCTCCATCCTCTTCAAGGTGATTTGGCCAAAGTTACAGAGAGACTCTCAGGTAGAGCTAAGAGCCGAGAATCCTCTTCCTTAGCCCCAAGGCCAAAAGCCAGGCTGGCTCCTTTGTGCAAGCAGTGAGGTTCAGAGTTCCCTGCTGCAAAGGTTTTTGTTTGAGAATTAAATCTCACAGAATAGCTCTGTCCTGGCCACCAAGGGCCAATCACCACCTTGGTGGCCATGTTTTTGTCTGCTCCCACTAATGATGGGCAAACAACTCTGCCTAATTCCCCAGGGACAAGGTGTCCAGCCAGGATGGGGTAGGGATTTACCTGCTCAGGGCATCTCTGGGGGATAAATGTCCTCCAAGCCTTGCCTGGCCAAGTCGAGGACCTCCTGTGCTCCCGACCATCACAGGGAAAAGCTGCAGCATTTGATCCCACAACCTCCAAGATGTTGCATTTGGGAATGTCTGTTGGCTGCAAACAAGTGGGTCAGTGCATGGCCTCACGTGTCCCACGTGATATTTGTTCCCAAGTCAGGCGTGGGACAGAGAAACAGCCAGGACAAGTTGCTGCTTTCCAGCTTAGGAATTCAGCATCCCAGCTCTATTGCTACAATTAATCCTTAACACCAGTGACAGGTTTTCACACGGAGGGAGGAGATGTGAATTTCATTTCTACTCCTGGCTCTACTCCTGATTGTTTGGGGGTGGCTTTGGGAAAGGGTCTTCATCCATTTTCCCTCAGACACCTGTCTTCTCTATTTCAAATAAAAGGTGCTCAGAGCACAACCTACCTTTTACTACAACTATTAGCTGTGCTCACAGGGCTGGGGCTGTGATTTGCTTGAGAACCCTAAATTCCCAGAAAAGTACACAATAAATTGTAATAAAACTTCTCACTGCTGCAGGAAACTGTGGTGGGGGGAAAAGACAGAAAGAATCCTTGCAGGATTGCAAAAAAGACATAAAGGGAAGGAAAGCACAGCTTATTTCATTTTTATCTCCCTTTCCCCTCCCTGCTGCAAGGAAAGGCAATTTTCACTAGCACAATGTTGTCGTTTTGCTGAAGAAAAATTCACAGTTTTGGCCAGAGAGGAGTATTTTCTTTTATTTTTTTCTCTCTATTGATGTCAGAAAGCTGTTGCATTTCTGGCAGTGGCAGTAGCACTGTGCCTTGGAAGGCATCCGGACTCCCACCTCGATGGTCTCTGGCTCTGCCATCCCACATGGTGCCTCCTCACTGGGCTCAGCATGGCCCTCACCTCCCAGGGCAGGTCCCTTCAGCCAGGCCAGCACTGGAATGATGAACATTTCAGAGCATCAATCCTGGCACCAAAATACAGCAAAGTATTACAGAATTACTTGTGCTGGTATGAGGGGGCAGAGTTAAACACAGAATTTTTAATTTAAAATGTTCAGTGAAATGCAAGGTCCTAAATGAGTAAACCAGGCATGAGCATGGTAATTATTACCAGTGAGAGAACCAATGTTTGCTCTGCCCACATGAGCCTCGGGAGGAAACATGAGTGATCCCCCAAAAAACAAAAGTTGCTGCAGTTGCCCCACATGAACACCCACAGAGCAAGAGGTGCAGCCACATCCCACAGATCTTGTCCCTACAACCCCTCTCTACATCTTTATTCTGATTTCTTCCTCATGCATGTTGATACAAGGGAGTAGCTCAGCACTGGCAAACATCGTTATCCTTCTCACAGCCCTCCTGGGCTTCTCCTTCTCCTGGTGGACAGCCTAAAGTTACTCCTAGTTTTGCTCTCCATTATAAATTCTGGGAGCCACTGGGAAGAAAGCACCCTGGTTAAAGGCTACAGGCTGAGTNGGGGTGAGAGAAACAGAGAAATGCTGGCAAGAGAGAACAATATGTTTCCAGACAAGATTTAAAGAGAAATGTTTTGTTAATACCAGTTTGGCGTCACACTGTCATAACACCATCAAAATGACATGCTGCCACCACTAATACGGCAGTTTAGGGAATATGCAACAAGAACAAAAAGGCACTTCACTCAGAAACAAACTGGGATGAGTCTCTACTGGAAGAAAACAGAGAAATGCTGCAATCCAAGGCAGGACCAGGCAAAGGCTCCGTGATTTCTGGTAACTGTGGTGCAGGCAGGGACCAGAATCTCTCAACAGAATTTGCTCCTTGTTTTCCACAGCCTCTCAGCCTTAGCTGGGACAATCTGCTCATAAGAGAGAAACAGTTTAAGGACAGCTGTTCTGGCATTAATAAAGTGCCCTACAGTTCTTTCCTAATAAAATCACTTTTCTTCTAAGGTCTTCTTCCCCGATTTGTTTTAATACCTGTCCCTAATTAAGTCCAGTGAGAGGAATTCACCACTTCAAATGAGTTAAAAATGGATGTTCTCAAGGCACTTGCATCTGAAGAAACTAATTTTTGAGGTCCATGAATTAAATTAAGAGGGGACATTTTCAAGCTGATCACTCCCTTTTGATTAGCACAAACGAGCTGCTCCACCAGTGCTGTGTTAGAAATTGTCACACTTGCTTTTCTGGCTAATTTGGAAAGAGTTCAGCTGTTAGGGTGCTAAATAGTCACACTGAACACTCCAGAGCTGCAGTGCATTGAGGCCGAGTCCTTTAAAAAGGAGATTGAGCATCCCATCACCTGAGGCTGCCCCTCTCCACAGATAGCTGTGGAAACACCCTGCCCAGCAGCGCTGACAAGGACTTGTTGACCAACAAAATTCTGGCACAAGCCCCGTGTATCAGCCATGGCAACCAGGCTGGGAGCGTGGCAATGGCAGCTGCTACGCTCTTAAAAATATCACGGCTGAAACCCATTAAAGAAAACAAAAATAGAAAATATGCAAGAAACCGAGGCTGTGTGTGAAATAGATACCAGGAGGATGCTTGGTACATTTATAGCTATAGCCTGCCCCAAATTTTCCTGGAATTTTAACCCAATGCTTCTTCACTAAAAGCAACCCAAATGGTTGGTTTTTTTTTTTTAATCAGAAAATGTCAAACTTTCTGCCTTTTTTTTTTTTTAATTCTTGCTAATGTGATCAAAATTGAGAGCTGACCTGCATCAGACTAAAAGCAGAACAGTGGTATCTGCTGATCTCCCAGGCTTCTCCAGACCTGGTTCACAACAGTTTTCCCTCTGTGTCATCCCTTTAACCCCAGCCAGCTCCATGGGCTGCAGAATTAGAGAACAGGGTGTGAAGGGAGAACTTTGTTGCCTCACTCCTCCCAAAGCAGGGTAAATCTGATAGAAAATGGCTCAGAGCCTTTTTGAGGGGAGTCTTTAATGATAATTTCCTGCCTCTTGTCAGAGTCTGCAGTAAAAGTGATCAATCAGTGAGGGGTGAGCTGGGACAGAGCCTAAGCTCTTTGAGAGCCACCCCACCTCCAGCTGAGCCTCAGGAGAGCCAAATCCATTCCTGGTGTCAGCCCAGCAAGGCTCACAATTCTGCAGGGCAGGTTTGGGCTCTGCTGTCTCCTTACGTCAGGCCCCCGCTCCAGGAGCTGGAGTCATTGCAACCAAGAATTTACTCATGGAAGAATGAAAAACTGCCCTGTTCCATCTCTTCCTTGCCACCTGCTGGGCTTTATCTCTTAAAACCTGAAAAATAAGGCAGAAAGATTGGCTCTGAGAGCTTTGACCCATGAGTTGGTTTTCTCATATTGCTAAAAGCTGAGCATTCAAAAAAAAAAATAGAGAAAAACCAAAAAAGAGAAAAAAAAAACCCTAGCCCAGCCCTTGCAATCCGGGATGAATTCCCCGTGTTCCAGCAGATCTGCACGGTGGTAGGCTGGTTCCTGCTGGAGCTGGGTGTTTGCCATGCTTTCCTAGAAAAGCTCTCTGCCACTCTCCCTGCAACATTAATTCTGAACAGCAGAGATGGAATGAAATGTAGGTTTGAAAGCAAGCCACGAGGCAGGAAGCACTATTTAGCTTTCCTCTCCCAGAGGTCTCACCTGTGTTGGCACTGGTTTAAAGATGTTAGAGTGGGATTAAGGGGCTAAATCAGAGATTTTATTAGTTACAGGATCCCGTTTTCCTTGTTAAATAATTGAATGTATGTGCTTAAGGCAAAGGCCTGGCCTGGCTGGTGACTCCAGGCCGAGCTCTCACAGAGGATCAGCTGGAGTTGGCAGCACCAGTCTCTCTATGAAGATATCTGGATATCCTTTATCAGGAGTAGACACTGCATGTTACTGTGAACATCAGTTCCTGGAACACTTCTGACAAGGTCTTACATGAGGAGACAGAAAGGTTCAAAATTCCTTTAAAGGAAATAATATTTCTTCTTAATAAGAGCTAAACAGGAGCTGAGATTGTGTCTTCATAAGGTTTTTTTGTTTGTTTGCCAGATGTCTGTCCAGGATGAGAACTCAAAGGCTTGATTAGGTTCAAGTCTTCATGAGATATTGGCCAGTCCAGGAAAAGAAAAAGATGAGAAATTTGCAGCAAAACCGTTTTTAATTATTTTTCAACTATTCTGCAGATTTAATAAATTAAAATACCTCTGTGCAAATACTCTGAAGCTTTTTCATCTCTGATAACATTTGGTACCTTATCACTTCTAACTGTGCTACAGAGAAAAACACATTATTATGGATTTTGTGGTAGATCCTACAATTTATCAACCTAAAAAGATTTCCAAGCAGTAGAGGCTTTCTGTGTAAGTTAATATGTCAGAGGCCATCTATCACCCTGACTTTGCTGCGTCTGCATTCCTAATCAGTGACTTGACACCTTGAGTTAGTGAACACTTAAAGGTTATGTCCGTGCTAAGCGCTGTGACCACAGCATTTCAGCCTCCAGCAGGGGACTCTGGGCACCTGGCTCCTTCTGGGGGTCCTGCACAAGGGTGCACCACAATTTCCTCACCCTTAGCAAGCACCACTCCCCACTCAAGGAGACACCAAAACACCCCAGGACTCAGTTGATGGGGAAAGCCTCCAATTTCCAGGATACATAATTCCATTCTGCCTCCTTCCCCTCTCCCTGGGGCCGGGGTGGAGATGCCTGTCCTTGCAGGCATCCATCACATCCCGCCCTGGCAGTGCTGTGCTGGCTTCCTGGCCATCTGCCACGCTCTGTCCCAGCGGCGCTGCTGCGGCTCTGGGTGAATGATGACGGCAGATATGGGGTGTTACGGGCTCTGGGAGGCTTCACATCACTAAATAAATGTAATGAATATATATGATTTCATTCCTCCCCTCCACCAGCTGCATTTCTGTGCTTTGGTCTCGTTGATGTACGGCGGCTTCACTCTGTGTCATCCACACGAGCTCCACGTGCCACGGATTGGAGCTGGGAGATCTGTGGAGTCAGCTTCTGGTGAGAGAGACTCTGGCACCACATGGGCATGGATGTGAGCTGGAAATGTCATATATCCCACTGCGTGCCTGTCCTGACAGCTACAGGGAATGCAGCGTCCATTCCACCCCATCCACCACGTGAGCACCTCAGAGCACACGAGCTCGTGCTGTGCGGTGTTCGTGTCCTGCAGACCTGGAAATGTGAGAGCAGGGCCAGTGTTTACAGACACATGGCAGGCTCCAGGGAGGGACAGGGATGCCAGTGGGCAGGAGAGGCAGGCACTGCCTCCACCTCAGCAGAGGAGATGCATCTTTCAACCCATGACAGATTTACTCCTGTGACCCAGTGAGCAGAGGTCAGAAGACCCTGACAGGAAACAAATGAGAAATGGCATCTTTCAGAAATTCCTGCAGTAGTTTTTTCCCCCCTGGTTGCTGCATTTCTCCCACCATGCAGATCCATGTGAATGGGCCAGGCAGAGAGACCCTTTTGAGCCTGAGTGCCAAATGGGATGTCTCCCTGGGGCTTCCCAGTGCCTGGTCCTGGCCATCTCCTCCCTGCTACAGCCTGAAATGCTCCTCAAACCAAACACACTGTTGGGACAATGATTTGTAGAGCCACCTGCCAGCATCCCCCATTGCTCCTACTTTGGCTCCTTACAGCTCCTGCAGCCTCTGAGTCTGTGTCTGAAATAAACCAGCTCCATTAAAAAAAACTTTGTCCAGAAGCAGAGAAATGGTGCAACTTTGCACACTCTTGTTCATCTCTGACAGAGCCCCCGTCCCCCTGAGGCCATTTATCTCAGCGAGTTGTTACAGGTCCCTGTCCTAAAGTTTGGCTTGGGAGCCCTTAGCGTGAGGCAGCACATGTATGGGTTCAAATCCTTGCCACAGGGAAAGGACTGAATCCTTTTCCCCCTAACTCCTCACATTTGCTCTCTAAAATGTCACCAGTTATGAGGGGTGAATACGTTTAAGTAATTTATTTTATCCACTTATGACAAAGATGGTGAACCATCAGTCAGAAAACACGGAAAGAGATGAATTAACTGAGCGAGTTTTCTTCACTGCTTAATTGTTCCAGAGAGGCAGAGTTCTGGGGAGGATAATGAATCATTGTTTAGGAAATATTTCTTCCAAGAAGATGATTTGAAAAAATACATTTATAATTTATTGCAACCTCTTGCTTTGTCAGGGAACAGCAGCCAAAGGCAGAAAGTTCCTCCCTCCCCCGTTCTCCTTCCCTCAGTTCATTATCACTATAATCTTATCTCCTGTACCCTCTCCTCACCCTTTGAATATTACATCTCCTCCCGCTTGTGTGAGGAGGTGTAGCCGTGTGCAGGAGGGGGGGAAGCAGTCAGGGAGGGAGGGGGAGACTGGGAAAAATCGTCACATATTTCAGGCTGGCTCTATTTAAATGAGTTTGGGATTGTGCTTCTCTGGAGCAGATGGCCCTGGAGATAATGATGCCTGAGCAGCGGAGGCTGGAGCCCCTCTCTCCTGTTGCCATGGTAGGCCACGGGGCTGAAATGGATTCTGCTTATTAAATTTGCGAGCTCTTGTGTACTCAGGATGAATGGCGTTCAGTCATAAAGAGGCCCAACCTCCTAATGTGGCTGGATAGTTTTATCTTGGAAAGCCAGGCACTCTAACTCCGCCAGACGAGGGGCTCATTAACCTATTAACAGCAGCCGTGGAGGAGTTCAGCCCACAGGGGCTTGGAGAGGGCTTTTCCAGGAACGTGCCCAACGCCGGCGTCCTCGTGGCGTCAAACCCGGCTGAGGGCACTCAGCCATCCCCTCAGAAACGGGGGAGTTTCACTCAGCACATTTCCCAGAGGGGTTTGTGTGGGATCTAACACCACAGGGCCCACCAGAGCTCCAATGCTGCTGTTAGCTCCTGTAGGAATAGCAACAAGAGTTTGGGATAGTCCAGGCCATGAGGCTTGCACGGGGTTGCTGCTCGGCCTCTGATGTACAGCACAACCTCTGCTTTTCAAATCAGGATTACACAGAAATATGTACAACGCACCTTGAAGTCACAGCAAGAACTTGGTAGGACAGAGATCACACTTCGGGATAGAAATTGAAGGAGAAAATGGAAAGATAGGAGATTTAGAGGACAAGTTTCTTAAAAAAAAAAAAAAAAAAAAAAAAAGAAACAAAAAAATCAAAGAAAGGATTGCTGCTTTCTTCTCTGACTTTCCTGTAGGACCAGCCTTGGCTAATGCTCAGAGTGATAACGCTCTTTGAGAGAGTCACATTGCAGATTAAATAGAGCAAGCTGAAAGGCTTTACCTGAAAAATTCTTTCTTTCTACAGAATATCGTGGGTTTGGTTCAAGTAAATATTTATATGTCTGTTCCAGCCATGGCAGACAAACCTGGCTATTTCCAGAGCATTGGAAACAGGTGTTTCCCTCCAGTAGCCTTTCCACACAATCCTTTCACCCAGGTTTGCTTCAGATCACATGCTGAAACTTTTAAAACTTCTTTTTCAATCAGTGTAAAAGCAAGTTTACTGATGATTTGAAGTGCAGTATGGTTGGGATTTCGTTTTCCACTGCACTCCTTATGTAGAGCCATGCCAATGGTTTGGAAGAATGGAAATTTGATATGCAGTGAGACAACGTCTGTTACATTATAATGCTGTTAACTTTGATTAACCAGAGGTTGGTAAAATAGCACTGCACTATATTTAGTTCCATAGCACATTTTTTTACATGTTATTATGCAAATTTTCCCATGGGCTTTATTTCAAATGCAACCCAACTCTGTTTTCTTCCCCTGCAATCCTGCATGGCCAACAAAACCCACCTGCCTGAGCTGAGCTGGGTGGTTTCCCTGTTCTGGCAGCATCCACCAACCTTGTGATACAAAATAATCACATCAAAGGTGGTCAGCACTGGACTTTTTTCCCCAGGACTAACACAGAGGTGGGGACTCTCTGCTTTTGGGCAAGGCTTCCCACTCCAAGAAAAGTCAGAGACCAAACACCTGCAAGTACTTCCCTGACCCAGTGATGGGCTTGGCGTGGTCTGGAGCTGTGAAGCTGCTGGGGGATTTTCTGAGGGAAATGTTTTCCCTCCCAGCATTGGATAATGTAGGTTTGTTGAAAAGGGGAGAATTCAAGGGATGGAAATTGGGGTTCTACATCTTCATTCTTCCCCAAAAAGTGAATTTAAGGGCATCTTGGCAGGTAAATCCAGAGTCACACAGAAGGGGCTGGAAATATTTCAAAAAATCCTCCTCAGCTTCCAAATCCCTCATCACAGCTGTGAAAAAGTGTCATTGCACATGGCTGGGGTAAATAATCACCTATAGTGTGGGAAGATCATTCTGGCCTCTGTAAATGAAGCACAAAAGTCGAGTCCAGTCATATTTCTTGGCATTCAATCCTCCTATTTTCAGGACAGATCTGGAGGTTAATTCCTTTAATGAAATAGCAGCAAAAGGGATGTTCACAAGAATTGTGCTCTCTTGGCAAAGCCAGCTGAACATTTAGCTTTAACTCTGGGTTTCAGGGAGAGCTGAGGATCTGCATCCTGCAGCTGACTTTGAACATCGTGTCTCATCCAGGGACTCTGGACATTCCTCCCATCAGCTGCTGGCTGGAGCAGCTTCTGCAGCATGTGCATCTTTAAGCTGAGACGATATGAAACCCAACCCTCGCTCGATATCAGCCTTTAGAAGGCTCTGCAGATCAGAGGAGCAGAAACCTGCCCAGATTTCCTCAGAGCTCTCAAAACACAACCCCAGCAACACGGAGCAGATGCACTTCAAGTTGTAACAGGCAGGTTGGGAGTGCTGGTAAGGTGTTTATGTATTTATTCCTGTCCAGCAGTGTCCCCCAGCAGGTCTCCTGGCCTGGGCTGGTCACCAGAGCCAAGGCTGGGCTGGGGGCCAGCCTCATGGATGGATTGGGTGTCCGCATGCGTAAGCCTGCCCTGGCACCTGGTGGGTGCTGCCTGCAGGACTTATCAGGGTCACCTTGAGTGGCCTTGTGTGAGCAGAGACTGCAGCCAGGTCTCCTGCATGCCAGGTCTGTGCCCCCAGCCCTGACCCACGGCCCTCTTTGTTCTGAAATCCCCTCCAACAGCGAGGGTGGAGGAGAGGACGGGCAAAATGCTCCTGGGGCAGCTGCCTACGAGTGCAGACCATAGAAAAGGGATTAGCTCTGTCTTCAAAATGCAAATCCCCTCGACACACGCCAAGCTCACGGCACTCCCAGAGCCAGTTGCCCGGTCCTGACTTACAGCTTTTACACAGACGTGAGCTTGCCAACTCAGTGTCGGAGGTGCAAACGCCGGTGAATTAAAACGGAGCCTACAAATGAAAAGCTGATTAGCAGATATTAGAAGGATGTTGAGATGGAGAGGCCACAGCGGTGGAAAAAGGCTCCTGGCCCTCACTTTTTAGCATAACCTCCTTCCTGACTTCTGCAGCTCCTTTGCCATGTCTTAATCCCCTTGCACAGGGATTAAATGACACCAGAGGGAAGAGGAGCTTCTGCAGACTCTCCATGTCAAAATCCAGCCCTCAGATTATGCAGAACAAGAAGAAATGAGCCACAGCATGCTCCTTGCTCCCCAGTCACCACCTTAAGCAAGGGGACAGGAACCAGGTGATCTTTAAGGTCCCTTGCAAACCAAACCATTCTATGATTCTATAGCAAGGTGACTGTGCAGCAAAAAGTTTCTCTGTTGCCATCAGGGAAAATTTCCAAGCATTTATGGAGAACTGTGACTGAGAGGACTTCTCATGTGCTGGACATGCAAGAGCTGTCAAGCAGAGCACCTGGAAGTTTGCTCTGGCAGTCAGAAAAGCTCCATTTTAGCCCTGGCCTTCATATTCCTACCCTGCAATCAGCATTTACACACATTTCCCCAAATTGGATGCCCGTTAAACTGGGGCACTTTTACTGCCAAACCATTGTTTCTCAGGACCTCACTACCCCAAACAGGTGAAGCTGCTGCAAAGAGGTGGTCTTAACCCAAGCTAGCAGGAGTTGGGGTGGTCACTAAGGAGCCCCCCAAAAGCTGTGGCAGTCCCAGCAGTTGACACAAAGACAAACAAGAGATGAAAATCCCTTTTTCTGCTCCAACAGAACTTCAAATGGACCAGAAAGAAAACTGTGGGGTTTGGGAAGGGAAAGACTTGGTGATTTCTCACCAACATTGTTTATTCAAGTTCTCTCCCCATCATCTATCGAGGAAACAGTGCTCAGGAGAGGCTGCCACAAGTTGGGCACAGGAATCCTCATCCTCATGGGCTGGCATCAGCACAGGGAAGAGCAGGAACCAGCAGGAGATGCTGAAAGGAGTGATCAAAGATCCCTGTGAATTTCCTTACAGTTTTATGCCTTAGGATTTTTGCAGTAAACAGGGAAAAGCCACTTTAGAAACACTGACAAAGTCAAGTTTAAAACACAGGATGAAGATAGGTCTTCTCCCTTCATTACCAAACAACCAATTTGGAACCTGAGATTTTCTTGCTTGTGACTGTTTTCTGTGTCTACTCAAAGTGGGACATACCCACGAGCAGTTTTATAAATTGAAGACAAACACTTCAGTCACGAAGCCAGCTTAACTTCACAGGCAAAACAAGAACAGCATTAACCCAGCATTCTTGAAGTAACATTTTAGTTTTTCTGTTAAAAAATAAATTACTGACTGCGAGAGGAAGAAAGGAATCATTTTGCTGTGATAATTGCAAAGCACACAAAAAAGGTAATTTTTTGCCTGACTTACATTTAGAAATGTCTCAGTTTTTACCAAACAGCCTTGGTTACTAACAAGAAGAAAGCACAGAAATATGCAAATATTTAAAAACTAGCAAGCAAATCCCTGGAGAAGAAGGAAGAAAAAAGAAGTGGGGGAAGGGGTGCCAGCAAATACAGAGATGTCACAGGCTGGGAGCTGCTTCTCTGAAGCCTCTTGGAAGTTCTCACGAGGGACAGCCCAGGAAAGCAATGGCACGAGGACATCCTCGAGGTCCAGCTCTCAAACACACTTGAAACTCAAAAGCAAATCGTGGCTGTGATGTTGGCAGCAGCCTCAGCCTGCCCTCACACACACTCAGAACAAGATATTTAAATGTTCTTTAGGCTCTCTCAGTGACACTACAAAGCAGAGACATCTCTTTCCCAGCCTGGATGAAGACCAGATATTCCAGCTCTTTTCTACTCCTGTCAGATATTGAAGATTATGTTGCAAATCATGAGGATCTGAAGATTTCACCTTCTTAATTAAATCAAGACCTATATTGCAGATCTTTCAGCCCAGTAACTTTGCTTGACCTTGGTGGCAGGGTCTGTGTCCAGTGACTGGTCACCCTCTGCCCAAGGAAGGACCATCAGTGACATGGCCTTGCTCAGGGCAAATACTTGGGGTTTTTTTTTCCCCACTTTCCTTGCAATTGCCAACAATCTCAACAAAATGTGCTGCCAGTCACACCAAAGTGTTCCCATTTCCAACGTGCTTTATAGGCATTTAAGGTTTTATTCTGTTGGGTATTGACTTGCATTGGAAATGGGCATAAAACTGGACATGTTTGGGCTTGAAAAGTAGCAAACCTGGGCAGGCTGCAAATTCAAAAGTGGCAGAAGGAAAGCTCTCTTTGTGAATTATTTGTAGGGCTAGCCCCTTGCTTGCGAATTCAGAAAAGAGCTACAGAAATTCACGGAAGGAAACACCCCTCCAAACCAACTTTGAGCCTAATGCAGGATTTTCTGGAGACCCAAATCACTCTGTTTCGGTGAAGGATTTCCCACTGCTGTTCTGTCCCGCACAGCCGGCCCCTACAGGGAGCAGTTCCTGTGGATCCGCAAGTCCCGGGCGCATCTCTCCCTCCCTGCCCATCCCGCAGACGTGCCGGGGTGTCCCCTTCGTGCCGGTGACACCGGGGAGCCCCGGCCGCCGTGGGTGGGTGGCAGAGGCGGACGCGTGTGAGCCCCAGTCTCTGGGTACATTTTCTTCCCTGCGCGCTGACACGGCTCCGCTTTTGTTTCCTGAGTAAATAGAAAAGCCACGGTGGCAGGAAGGAGAAAGGCAAGGCAGGGCCCGGCAAGCAGCGCCTGTTTACAATGACAAAGGGCTCTGCCACACTTCGGGGAGGAAATTTTCCTTCCAGACTTCAGGGCTCATTAAGTGAGTGGGCACAGCTAATAGGCTTTGTGTGCGAACGGCCCCAGCCTTGCAAGGTCCAGCTGTCACTGGGGCGAATGTCAAAAATAACAGCGGGCTCAGCCATTCTCCACCCCGCTCGGGCTTAAAAATTTATCTTTAAAAGGGGGAGGAGCAGGCAATGAAAAGTAGCAAGCAATTAATGGGAGACAAAAGCAAATGAACCCGCCGGGGCTGATTGCGGGAGGGGGGAATGTCCCCCGGAGCTGGGCTGGAGGGTTGGTGGGGAAGAAATAGAAAAGCTGAAGAACCCTCCTGTCAAGCAGAAACTCGTTGCGGTGATAAACGCGCGGGGCAGGGCTGGGAGGATGCTCAGGAATTGGGGGTCCCGGCGGGGCAGATGCAGCCGTCTCCCTGCCACGCGTCTCCGCTTCCCGAAATCTCCCTCGCAGATGGTGACTCCGAAACGGCGAGCACATGTCTTCCCTCGGATAATCCCAGGGTCAGGCTCCTCCAAAGTTTAGTCTCTCACTGCCAGCAGAAAGCTGACAAAATTATGCAGAAATAAATATGCTTCCATGTTTAACTTTTCTCTTTCACCCCATCCAATCTCAGCCTGCCCTGGAATAATATTTGCATGCGTTTGGTTTATCCCCCTGTCAGCTCCGTCTGGAGGGAGACACACAAATGGCTCGTTTGAGGGTATTTGTGATTCATGGGATGCATCAATGGGAAAAAAAGGATTTAAAATCTCCAGAACTTTTAATAGCACACAGAGCCTTGGCACCCACAGTCCCACCGAACGTGCCTACTGTATTTTTAGCTAACCTCAAGCTGACTTTGATTTCAGGCAGCAACATCCCACACTCCAGAGCTTTTCTTTGTTTTAAAGAATGTACCCTTACTGCAAACCGAGTTACCCATGTTTTTAAAATGCAAGGGTACACCCCTTCACTTTTCCTGCTGAAAACTGTTTTTCCATGAATCTTTCAGCTTCTGGGTCCCTGCACCAAGGCGAGATTGTGCTCGATCAGCCTGAACTCATGACATTTACACAGTTTTGCTACTTCTGGGTAGAAGACACAAGCTGCAAGCAGTGGGCTCTGTATCACAGATAATTTAGGGGTCAAACTAGCTAGGGGTTTTCAGACCAAGAAGTTCTGTTTTGGTGAAACTCCTCCAGATCCCGTGTCAAAAAACAGGGTTCCTGAAACAAAGGCACTTGAAAGAGCTGGCCTTAGCACAAGGGTTTAACCAAATGATTTAACATCCTTTCTCTTTTTGGCAATGAGAAGTTCAACCCACATAGGCAGTTTGGCCTCCCAGCACTGCAGAAATACAGGTTGGGCCTTTCCTACCTCCAAGTCCAGGCAGAGCTCCAGGCGGCCAGGAAGGGCTGGGATGCACAGTGCTGTGAGGTCAAGGCAAAGGATGCCTGTGAGAATACATTCCCAGAGGAATTCAGGGCACTGACTCCGGAGCCAGCCAGCCTTGGAGGACATGTTGACAAAGCTGATTAAATTCTGTCTAAAAAAAACAGTTGTACACCTTTCCCATTTGCCATTGCATTCTTTGTTTTCTCATGTGCAGATACGCTGTGATTAAAGACAAAGAAAGCTCTCAGGAGGAAGTTTTGGGTTAGTTCCAGCCTCAAAATATGGCCACAGAAGAGGTGAATCATGCCTGGAAATCCTTGAGGGTGCCTGACAACAGCACAGAAATTTTGCCTGAATGAGTCACGCTGGGGAGAGCTCAAGCTCTCAAAAGATGCAACAATACACCTTGATGGGAAGGAAGCGAAGAGAGGGAGCCTACTCCAAACACATCTGCTCAGATCCAGGGTTCAGCTTGTTGCACTTGTATGGGGAAATCTGTGCAAACAAACAGTTATTGAATGGGTCAACTGAGCAGAGTGGCTGAAGGAGCCGAACAATGGGGCGGTTTATTCACTTAATGTATGCCAAGGCCATTCACCAGGCAAGCACCTCTCAAGGAGCCACGTGACAAACAGACTCAATTTGCCGTTTGCTGAGGTCATGCATTTGGGGTGCCACGGATGATTTTTGTTAATGGGAGTGACAAGGACAGCAAGGAAGAGGCCTCAATTCCAGCACCTCCACGGTGTTGGGGTTTTGTTCTCTTTAATTGCATGTTGGGAGGAGAAGGGTTTTCTGAGCTCCTCGGTGAGATGTGATGCTTGTATTTCTGAGGTTTTACCTCTCTGAGTCCTTTGGAAAGCTTGGGAAGCCAATGTGTGCTGCTGCACAGTGCCATGTGTCCCTCTGTCACCAGTCCCTCCATCACCAGTGTCACGTCAGGAGGAATTTGAAGTCTAGCAGCAAAGGCCACACAGAGCCATTGGCATCTGGGCAAGAGAGCACAAAGAGCAGGGAATAAATTCAGGGTTTCATTCATAGTCAGCCTCAGCCTTCTGGATGCTGCAAAACATTCAGAGATTCAGCTGTACAAACAGTGAGTTTGATAAATTCACCCTCCCCTCCTGCCCAAGGACCCTCCATGGCCACTCACAACTTCCCTGCATTTATTTGCTATTCAAACAGATTTGATGGATAACTTAAAGTGAGTTGATGAACCATGGCAGTCTCCAGTTGGAGTCACTCTGCTAAGTGGAGGTGAAGGGATCACAGGCAGCAGTTGATCCCCACTTGTTGAGGGAGGGTTTGTCCAGCCCTCCTTAACCTGCAAAATCCACTGCTCGTGGTGAATGCCCACCTTTGATACAGGAGGGGACTCGAGAAGCGAGGGTGATGGGGTGGGGTTTGACACCGTGTGTGCATTCAGGTGGGGATTTGCTCTGCGTGAGGCAGCACAGGTCAGCCAGAGCTGTCAGACAGCTGGTGAGCAGGATCTAAACACCTCTTTGAGGTATTACCCCAGATTTTCAGCAAAAGACAACAGCAGGGGCAAACAGATGAATAGGCTGATGAAGGAGGGAAGAAAAGGAACAAGAGAAGCATCGGGAAAGGGAGAAAGGATGAACAGACAGACTGGGCAGGATGGTGCTGCCCTGGGGGGAGAATCCCGCATCCCCTAGGCTTGCTGGGACAGCCTGGCTGATGTCCCCCCCAATCTGCCCCAAAAAGATGGAAATTTGGGGGCACACATTGTGTAGCCTCACCTCTCTTCCCAGCACCCATGGTCCCCTTCCCCCTCACGGCGGGCCTGACAGGATTTCCTACGCATCTGTATGCAAATCACAGGCTGACGCACCGGAGAGAGGCACTTTGTTCCGAGCATCCCCGGCACAGCTGCTCCGCTTCCCGGGGCCAGCCGGCCCGAGCCCCTCCGGCACCGCCGGGCTCTGGACACGGCCACGCCAACTAAATCGTGGCACACATTTAGGCAAAGACCCTGCGTGCTGCCCGTTCCACAGCCAGGGTCTGCCGTGGAGTGTGGAAAGGTCTTGGAAAGGGGCAGGGAAAAATCACACTGCCTTTGTAAAGTATCAGGGTAGATCTTTGGGAAAGCAGTGGGTAAAGAAGGACAATGCTTTAGAAGACCAAACCAGATATTTTTTGTATCGGTGTGGCTCCTCCTGTCCAGCCCAGTGCCTGGCTGGGAAACAATCTGCTCCTAGACTGGAAAATAATTTCTTGCAGCTGAGACTTGGTGGTAGAGATTCAGTCCTCTCCAGCCCCAGAGACACAAAATACAGCCCCCACTGCCCCCAAATACAACACCTTTGGATTTCTTCAGTCTCATCCAAACCACTCGTCCTTCTGCATTCACCTTGGATTTTATTTTTTTCAGATAGAAACTCATCATATCCTGGGGGAAAAAAAAAACCAAAATCAACAAACTTACGGTATCTATTGTCTCAAAAACCTGTTTATTTTCAGCAAGAAGTGTTTATAGGGCCCCAGTGAGTTCCCAGCCGTCTCTGCAAACAGAGAAACCTGAAACACTCTGGGAAGTGATTTTTCAACCGACCCAGACAGGAGCACTAGGAATCTCTGCCAACGATAAATGAGCCATTGCTCCCCAAAACAGAGGCCAAGGTTTGAGCTGCTGGCCCTGAGGAGCTGTGTGGGGTGACTGATGGGATGGGCAAACCTGGACAGCCACCACCTCCCTTCCTCACTACCGGAAATTACAGCAAATATTGGGGGAGCAATGGGAAACACCCCATTAAGATGCGTGGTGCTCACAGGATATGCAAAAACCCCTCAAAAGGTGGCTTTTTACCAGCGTCAGGTTTATGGCCTGGCTTCATACGTGGCCACAGTGACCAACCTGAGTGCAAACTCCTCCTGCCTCTCTGGTGCATCTTCCACCCCAGCTGTCATTTGCAACTCAAACAGCCGATGCCTCAGGGAATCTGTTTATTTTCTTCTTTCTGCTGGACGAGATTCTCTGGCTCAACACTTTATAAAAGCAGATTTTATTTTTCCCTTCATCCCATGCGACACAGATGCAAATGGGGAACAGTAGGATGCCAGCTTATCTTTTATTTGTGCTTTTAGGTTATAATTGCAGTCTGAATCACTGACTTTTAAGTTACGCTACATTCTGCCTCAGCAGAGAAAGGGAGAGGAGCGGAAACCGGGAATGATCCCTTGAAGTTCAGTAACACCAAGCAGCTTTGCTTTCAGACAAAAAGGAGTTTGCAAGTGTTCCTCCCGTTCGTTGAAGGCACAAACTATTGCCATGATGAATAATAAAGAGAGTTAATTGAGATTGGGGGGGGAGGGTATCGGACAAGAAAGGCTGCTTTGGTTCCTGTATGATCATTGTGCTCACGATCGTGGTATCCATTTTTCTAGCTGTGATTTTTGGGAGTTCTGAGTGTTTTACCTCACCCCAAAAATCAGCATTTCGGTGAGCTGCAAAGCCGAGCTCTCCAGCCACATGAAGCCCATCTCCTGGTGCAGCCCTGCGCGGAGCGGGTGAGGGAATGTCGCTGCTGCCTGTCTGCTGTCACCGCATCCGTGCCACTCCCGCCAGGGCTGGCGAGTCCAGCCTTGCCCTGACCTGCATTAACACTTCCCGCAGGAGCCGGGGCTGCCGGCCCCGCACGGCCGCAGACGGGGGAGGCAATAAAGCAATGCCAGCCCTGCCGGCTGCTCCGGCAGCGTGCGAGACACCTGGAGAGCCCGGCCATCCGCTCCCTCCTCCTCGCCCTCCGCAGGGACGGGGAGTGTGAGGTTATAAATCCCCCAACAACACTGGCTTACCCATGGCAAGGGTATTTGCACTCAATGCTGAGTCCTAATTTCCTTTTGAAGGCTCTACATGTTTGATTAGCCAACTTCAGCAGCCCCATGGCATCAGGTCAGGGTAATTAGAGACCTTGTGTTAATGAGTAAACAATGACTCAAAAGCCTAATTGACACTTCCAAGCCCATGCACGGTGCTAATTGCCAAAGCCAGACCCACGCCCCCCGTGCTAACCCGTGTTAAACCCTCCCTATGAATAAGAGTTGTCCCCTCTACTGGCAACACCCGGACATCTCCAGCGGCGGGACAGGAGAAGGAATGCGAGGGGCTGGGATGGGCGCTGCGAAGGGAAAGTGTTGGAATGGGTGTCCTGCGCCTTTCTCCCCGCTAAAGGTCCGTCCCGAGGCTCCCGAGCAGACAATGGCACCGCGCCCTGCCCTGCGTGCCCCCGGCAATGACCCCGCAGGACCACCCTCCTCGGCGGGGAAGGGCAGGCGGCCGCCCCGCTCCAGCAGCCCTCTCAATCTTCCCCAGACAAAGCCTGTCTGGGGGAGCGGGTCCTGGGCAGGGGGCCGGGGCAGGGCTGTCTGGTGGGAAGTGTCAGGGCTGGGTCGCACGGCAGAGAGTCCTGAAAGAGCAGGGGGAGAGCAGGGGTGAAAGGGCAACCCTCCCTTCCCACCAGCCGCCCTCCCCACGGCCTCGGCTCGCTCCTCCTGCCCTTTGCTCCTCTGTCTTGCTGCTCCCCCAGCCTGGCCTCGGAACGAGGGAAATCCCAGCACAATTCACGGAGTGTTTCACTCCCAGATAATTTACGGACGCAGCATCTGCTGGACGTGGGGTGGACACTGGACTTAAACTCAGCTTTCACACTCTCTAGCCTTGTTCACTGTAAATTTAGGTGTTACTCAGGCAGTTGGACTAGGTGGTCATTGCAGGTCCAATTCAACTGAAATATTCTATATTCTATTTTTTTTCCTAAAAATAACCCCAAAAGGAACAAAAAGTGCCTCTTTGTCTGATCCCAGTTGTAGATCTAGTGCAGTTAATCCAGGCAAACTGCACAGAGAAACTCAGCCCAAGGATCTTGCCTCATCCCATGGGAGCTCAGCCTTGGCTAGGGTGTGATGGAAACACCAAATCAACCTTCATTTCTTTCCTCTGCACACAGCAGGGGCTGAAACCTGTCTCATCAAGTAAAGCCTTCCTTAAATTAGGTTGATATTATGGACTTAAGAAGATCCTGGTGACAGAATCGACACAGACAGGTTAAAACAAACACCTGAGCTGAAAGCAGAGGTGCAGGCGAAAGACAGCAAGTTGTAAGAGCTTTGAAATACCCCCCAGCTCACAGCTTGTGTGTCCTGGTGAGAGACATCCCCGTGGCTCTGCCTTTGCACAAAGAAGAATCACAGATTGGAAGTGGGAAATGAGCGTTTCCTTCATGTCAAAAAGAGACAATGCTCTCCTACCTCCCCCAGAAACCACCACCCTCCACAATAAATTAGCCAGCCAAAATCTGCTCCACCCCAGCTGATTTCCCATCCATGCATCCATCTCTAATCATGAAAATTAATCGTGAAAATTAATTTTGAGGCATGCTGGTATGGACATCTCCTGCTGCCTGGGTGAGGGCAGCACCACTTTGGGCTGCACGCCTGGGTTGCAGCCCTTGTCCCTGCAAGCAGAGCTGTCCCCAGCCCCACGTGTCCCCACCCCAGGCTCCAGAGTCCCCAGGCAGTGTCTGGGTGTGAGGGAGCATCGGGCACAGACCAGATGCATACTTCTATATGAGACTCACTAATGGCCTTTCAGGTACAACATTATTATTTTCCTCTAATGGCTGCTTTTCTCTTTCTTCCTCGCTGGCTCATAAAAGGCACATCATAACTACAGAGGGAGGGAAAAAAAAAAAGGCGAAAGCTTTGCAAATTACAGCAATCAGAGAGCCTGGACCATTAGCAGCATCTGGGACTGCATTTTACATAACAGTGGACACTTTCTTTGAAACAATTACAGCTAATAATGAATTAGGATTGACTGGGCTGTAAACGTTTCAAATTGCAATTCAGAGACTGTCACTCCTCACCATCCCCTTCTCGATGGAAAAAGCCCTCTTAATACTCCGTGAGGAGCCTGGGAGGAGATGAGGTTCTCCGTGGCCATGAGTGCAAGGTCCGGTGCTGTGGTCTCATCCTGAGCTCTGATGGATTTGGGACTTGGCCTCCAAATGCAGATGTTTCAGGGAAGAGTTTACAGGGTAAATTGATGTATCAGGGTGGATTGTCCTGGTCCTTTTTAACTAATCCCACTTTAAGGCTGGATCAGCGGGCTGTCCTGTTCTGTGAAGGAATTTCTTTCCGAAGGGATGAAGGGACAGCTCCTCCCTAAGCCACACCGAGGAGCTGCTGTGGTCCATGGGGTGTCCTGTTTGCAGCTGCCCCAGCTCCTGTGAGCCCAGTGCCTCCCTGCTCTGCAGCTCGGTCTATTCCCATTTTTCTGTCTCATACTGTGGGGTCTGGGGCTCAATCCTCACATCTACCACAGCCGAGACTCTACCTTAGTGGTGGCTCAAAATCCATCACAGGCTCGGGCTTCTTCTGCCTCGTCTGGGGCAATGACCCCCTCCAGCTGTCGGGCATTTTAAAAGTGTGTGAGGCTTTAATATAAACCAAAATAGTTTGAGAATATGAGCTCTTCTCACCTTGTTTCTGGGGGTTGCACTGGCTCTGCAACGCTTGAGAACACATCAGAGGACAGGAGGCGTTGCTGGGCCAAGAAGTCCCTGTGTCCCCCATGTACCTCCAGACACCCCAGACAGAGCAAAGACACAGCTGGGGGGTCACTGGGGCTCAATCCCCCACCATGGCCAGCACAATCCCCTCCAGCTGGGCTGTGGATCAGCATGCCCAACCTCTGCAGCTGCCTCAACAACACAGGTACCTGAAGAGAAAGTTAAGAAAAAGGCATCAATCCCTTCTCTTTTGCTGGAATAAAACCCTTCCTTTAAAAGGCAGCAAATATAGAGGGGAAGATTGAGAGGAGGGAACACTCGGGGCCCTCTGTGGGAGTGCAGATGTGCTGTAAATGGGGTGCTCTCTACACACTCAAAGCCCCCTTCTCTCTCGAGCTGGCAGGTCCTAAAAGGCCACTTGTTCTGCAAGTTGGCTGCTGTCTCACCCATCGTGCCACCTCAGGCCTTGAAGAACATTCACACAGGCTGATGCTCATCCCTGCTCCCAGGAAGATCACCAGTCACACACTGAAGCAGAGGAACAAGAGAAGAGACAACCAGGACCCCAAATCTTCCCTAACCCCAACCCTTCTCAGGGGAAAAGCAGCAAATTCAAAAATGAAAGGTGGGAAAATCAACCTTAAGCAAAAGAACCCTCAAACTCCTGTGTCTGATACACCCTGAGGAACAGCTTTGTGCCAATTCCTTGATGACATTTGAGTTTTGAAACTCTCAGCAAGGTGTTCCACTCTCAACAAGCCACAGACCATGGCTGCCACCTCCTGCACCCTGGCACACCTCTTCTTCCAACTAAACCTGCCAGGTTTTCATTAACAGCATCTCTTTGCCATCTTTGGGAAACCTGAAGCCTGGCACTAAGCATGCCTGGCAAATGGCAGCCTGTTTTACAGAGATGGCTCACACCAGCCTTAAAACTCTAATTATAGAAGAATAACAAGGCTCTAAAGCTCAGAAGCACTTAGATATTATTTCAAGCCAGCCAACGAGGAAGTTACAGCTGCTGTAATTAAACATGACACAGAGAAGTCAAGCATTAAACGCAGGTTCATTAAGAAAGCGCAGGGACTCGGTGATCCATAAAGGCAGGACCTTGTAGTTGTGGGCCAGCTGGGGAGAAATTCAGAGAGGGGAAGTCTCGCCCATTTACTTCGAAAAGGCAGTGGCAAAGCTGCTAATTGTGTTTGCATGATGATAAGGAGCCACTGTCAGGACTTTCTGGAGGACAGCTCAGTTGCTGGCTGTGGTTGGGCTCCCAGGCCACCACCCCGTGCTGGGACACCAGCCAGGCACTGTGTAGGGTCAGCCCCCAGCCCCACAGCACCCAGAGGTTCCCTTGCACCTCTGAGAGCAAGGTGGGATCCTGACTTCTCCTTCCTGGGTCCCTCCCAGCTCCATCCCCCGAGGGTGCCATGCTCCAGGTACCCAGCCCAGAGCTCTCAGGCTCTCTCAGGAGCCTGCAAACCAGCACACACTAATTAAGCTGCTCTCTGGGCTGGTTCCTCAAGTCCTGCAGAAACTGAAGCACCCCAGGCAGGGACCATCTCGGGGAACTTCAGAGGAGCAGACATGGGAAATTCCATGATTCCAACTGCAGGATACCACATTTGGTAGTCTTCAACTCGCAGATCCAGCAGCCATCTGTGTTTATTGCAAGAAAAACTCCCAAACCTGAGAAAATGCTCTCATTATTTCGGTGCTGCTCCACCAGCAGATACCTCATGCTCCTCGGGCTGCTCTCACTGGGTGCAGGGCAGGATGGGGCTGAGCCAGGTGGTCTGTAGGTCTGGCATGGGGCAGGGCTGTTTAGTTAAGCCCAGGGCGTTTTCCACATGGGAATGGCAGTGGGAAAGGGAGGCAGTCGGGCACGCTGGGACCCCACAACTTCCCATGCAGCGTCTTCAGGACAGGAGCCACAACCACAGAAGCAGGACCATAACCTGCCACTCCACTTAGACCCCCAAGGGGAGAAAAACCCACTGGAGGGGGTGGAAACACGCCACAAAAATAGACACTTATCTCCAACCACCCCCAGATCTGAAAAAAAAAAAATAAACTCCATCAAGATGCAGAAGAGGGGATGAAGAATAGAAGAAAGGAGGATGAACAGCACGACCCCCCCTGACCCGGAGCGTGCAGCCCCGGCTTTGTGCGAGCCCCTTCCCCCCTGCGCCTGCCCTACAATCAGGGCAGCTGCCTGGAACGGGGCCGGCTGCCGTGGAGGAGAGGGCAAGGGGGCAGAGAGTAATTTATTTACTCCTCACAATGTGCTGTTTGAACAGACTCCCAAAGAAAACGGAGGAGGAAGCAACACTCTGCCAGGCGGGAGGAGGAGGGGGATGCGAGGCTGGAGGAGATGGTCCTAAATGGATTAAAAATTTACCCTGCAACTGTGGGGCTTTAATTGATACACGGGGAGGGGGGGAGCGGTAAAATTTCCCACTAATTGTATTAAAGATACACTAATTAGGTTGATTAAAAACAGAGAGGCTGTTTCTTTCTTTCCCCAGAAGGCCTAAGGGATGGTGATGGGGAGGGGGGAGAAGTGCAAACAGATTGGAGTTTAAAAAAAAGAATACGAGAGAGAAAAGTGCTCAGGCCCTGTGAGAGGTGCAGACCCATCAGCTGCCTGGGGCACCATGAGAGCAGGAGCAGTCCCCCAGGAATGGTAGGATGGCCAAAACTCCACCTCCTCCCCAAAAATGAGGTGTCATGGTGGCAGAGTCACTCCCAGCAGCTTCAGTACCCCAAGGCTTTGTTCAGCTGCAATGCCCTAAAATTTGGGTTTGCATTAATTTTGGTCTCATTTTGTGAACTTTGGATCTTCCTTATCTATACAAATATCTATAAATCCTTGTGGGTAAATAGATGTGCACATATATAAACTTTAAAATATAGGCTGTACTTCCGCCCCCAAAACAACAAACCTAACACAGTGGTTTAACTGCTTAGTCCCTGCCCAGGTGATCCCAACCACTACAGAAAAAACACACTGAAAATGAGAGGATGGGCAGCTTCATCTTCATCACCAAAACCTCCTATTGCAGGTGCTTTCCTCCTCTTTTCACTTTCTGATCTCATTTCTCCCTCACTGATACCAACCCTCAGCCCAGAGCCCACTGAGATGGGTCTCTCTGAAACCCTCTGTGAACTTGTTACCTGGTAATTCCTGCTTTGAGGAGCCACCTGGCCTTTCCTCCTTCTTAAGAAGGACAGAGAAGTACTTTTCAGCCTGGAGGAAAGTNNNTCCATCCTTCCAGCTACACATTGACATAGAAAGAGCATTTTCTTCCCTCCTCCTGCCATTTTGCCAACAAATTTAGGCATTTGCTGTTTCATTTCACATTGCACTAATGAGTTTCCCTCCTTTCTTGCACTGAAAACAGGCTCTTGCCTTAGCCTGGCTTCCAAGATCCTCCCTTCTGGAGCATCTCCTGCCCACTGCTGCTCTCCTGGCCCAAAGAAGCTTCAACACAAGCAGCTTCCTTGGAAGAAGAGCTTCCTCCTCTGCTGTTTGGGTGCTGAGCACCCTGGAGAATGAAACTTCTCTCTGTGCTGTAACCCAAGCCAAAAATCACACTTTTCCTTTGGCACGTGATCTAAATGAGTCCATGACTTTACCTGGAGTGCTGTGTCCGGCTCTGGAACCCCCAGCATAGGAAGGATGTGGAGCTGCTGGAGAGAGCCCAGGAGAGGGAATGAAGGTGCTCCAAGGGCTGGAGCAGCTCTGCTCTGGAGCCAGGCTGGGAGAGCTGGGGGTGTTCACCTGGGAAAGAGAAGGGGCTCAGAGCCCCTTCCAGTGCCTAAGGGGGCTCCAAGAGAGCTGGAGAGAGACTTTGGAAAGGGCATGGCCAGGATAAGGAGGAATGGCTTCACACTGGCAGAGGGCAGGGTTAGATTGGATATTAGGGAGACATTCTTCCCTCTGAGGGTGGGGAGGCCCTGGCACAGGGTGCCCAGAGAAGCTGTGTCTGCCCCATCCCTGGAGGTATTCAAGGTCAGGTTGGATGGGTCTTTGGGTAACCTGGGAGAGTGGAAGGTGTGGAAGGGGTAGGGGTTGGAATGAGATGGGGTTTAAGGTCCCTTCCAACCCAAACCATTCTGGGATTCATGATTTGGTATCCCACCCAAACCTCTTGCAGGACAGAGGGCAGAGGGCTGGTCCACTGCCAGCAGCATCCTGAATCCTGAGCCCTCCTCCTCTGCATATACAGCCATAAAATGGACCATGAAAGTTTATCAGCCATGAACCAAATGACTGTTTACATGTGTTTATTATGCACTTATTTGTGGTCTGCCACCCTTCTCCTACAGCCTTGCTCACAGCAGCTGCTGTCCTGTGCTGAGAGCCTGTCTAACACTGACCAGTGCAGGCCTGGGGACCGGGGAGGTGATTCTGGAATCAGCCTGCATGGAAAGGACACAACAAAGGAGCTGAGAAACACTCGACCCCGGGTTGGGATCAAGGGGTACCAGGCATTCTCCACTTGCTTTCAGGCTTTGGGTGGGGACTCTTCAGCTTGGCAAGAGGAGCCCATCACATGGCACAAGTCCAGGGCAAAGGGCCCCTCTGCATAAAAATAACCCTTGCAAAGAGAGAAACGCAAACAGAAGGAGTTGCAAGCTGTGAAAAGAGGAAATAGACTCTCAAATCCCCAAAATGAAGTGAATTTGGTGCCTTTTGCAGCCCCCTCCCATCACCTCCCAGCCCATGGATGAAGAGCTGAGGAGATCCAGAGCTGGAGCAGCTTTTGGCTCCTAGGAAAGGAAGATGGATGTTTCCTCCCCACAGGTAAAGAGCTGATACCTTGAAAGGAATGGCAAGAGCTGATGCAGTTGTGGGCAAATACATAAATCCAAAATGTGTCAAAAAAGGTTGAAGTTACATGAGGAAACAAATGCAGACTTTTGTCACCTGTTCCTGGAAAAACACACACCCAAAGAGGCAGCGGGGGCAGCTGGTGGCATCACTCCATGGGAAGCCAAATCCAGTAAACCCTGGCAAATTTTCACTGGGGGAAGAAGGTAGAGACCCAGATAAGCCTGGCCTGCCCTTGACCTGTGCTGGGCCAGGCTGGAGCAGGGTCAAAGCTCAGGAGAAGGTGATCAAAACCCTGAGAAGCCTTTTCCTTCCCAGGCTCAGACACACATTCCACTGTGGGACATTTCTCTTTGCTCAGTGCAGAAGAGATCAAAAATAATGAACTGCTTGCACACCCCCTGCACAATGCAGACCTGTATTTACATATGGAAATGAAATCCTTGGGTAGGCAAAGCCAAGCAAATCCAATGGATTTACATCAGGCTCCTCACCGAGGCTTGCTTGAAGTGTCTCCATAGAGCCAAGGCTCATGGGCTGAGCCCCAGCGTGTCCTCGAGTGGCTGATGGCAGGGGGACAGAGAAGTGTTTGAGGATGCTCTTGACCACAGTGGCACTGTGGTTATCCCTGCAGCAAGGCCAGAGTGCTCCTCAGAGTGGGGATTGGACTGAAAAACCTTCCATTTGCTAACGAGAGTTCTGTATCCTATCTGAAGGACAGTGCTGCCTGTTAAGCAATTTACTCATTTCTAATTAGGATTATTCAGTATAACAGGTTTTGTGCTTGCAGCTGAGTGCTCCCAACTGGCCACAGGCTCAGCAGGAGGAAACGAGGTTCAAACACCCATCCTCTGCAAAAGAGGTGTTTTGTGACAGTAAAAAACTACAGGGAGAAAGCAACAGCCCCCAAAATATGAACTGTCCCTTTAATTTCTGTCGAGGCTAAAGCCCACAGACTACAAAAACAACATTTTAATTTAAATTCCGATTCCACATTCATTCATGGGAGCTGGCTCCGAGCGGGGATTTCATTAAAGGCTTTAATAGATTTTATAGGACTTGTCAGATCCGGAAAGGTTATGGAGCAAATGCATTTTCTCTGCTTCCAGAATTTCAACAACGGCTCGGTAAACAAATTTACCATGAAAATGCAAAGAGTCCAACCTTGTACAGACAAGGAGAAATGAACTTCAGCTGAGTGACTTAAAGGCATCAAGATTCACTCTCCATCCCTTCCCAACTCACTTCCCTCTGCCCTTTTCCCTTGGCATGCTGTGCAGCTTAGAATACGTTTCTTTCTGTTTTGGTGGAAAACCAAAAAAGAAGAAACATCTTTTTCCACGGATCACACTTGGATTCAAAGCTATTAATAAATAAATAATGGCAGCTTTAGCAGCAGTGCAGGGATGGGGGGCTTAGAAGGGCTGCTAATGGTGTCTTTTCCTGGTGTTAAAATCAAGAGTCAGACATGGTTAGAAGGGGAAAAGGGATTTTACCTTGGTGTTTATTTTAAGGATCCTTAGGTCAAGTGCACTGAACTGCACCTGTAAATGCACCCCAATGCACCTGCAAATGCCCACACCAAATGCCCACCCTAGAAAGATCTGGTATCATATTAAAGGTCTTTCTAATTAGCATATCTATCAAAATTCCCCAATGAAAGGCTTGAGTGAGCCCCCTCCCCAAGGAACCTTCCCCTGGATGGTTCTATCTCAGTTAACAGAATGTGTTCTGGAGAGGACCTTGGGGTCTGGGGCACACTGACTTCTACTTACAAAGCTTCTAAAATATTTAGTCTCTTAGTTTAACAAACAAGTCCAAGAATGTAGGCAAAAGCATCAGGAACAGAAGCTTCAAAAAGCATGAAAGGGGTATAAAATAAAAAGCAAAAAATCTTCATGGTACCACTAAGAGAGCTCTCATCCAAGATCAGCTCAGACCTTGAACAACTGATTGACTCAGGACAGGGGGTTATGCAATGAAATATTGTTTTTCCAGAAATCCCTGGGTGCTCCAGCTGGGGAAGGTGGTGTGGCCAGGAGATTGAGCAGACAGGAGAGTTTGCAACAGCCACAGCTTCGTTCCTGATCCATCAAGGGCTTCATGAGCCTTGTCTCAGGGTCTTCTTGACCAGCCCTTCCATTGAGGCAGAGAAGGAAGATGAGTTTGGCTGAACAGCCATAAATGCACAGGTTCTGACAAAATATTTTGCCAGAGTCTTTTCCACCTGCATTTCAGCCCTTGACAAATCAGGCTTGAGGGCAGGTCCCGATGTTTGGCCCAGGAAGGGGCCCACCGAGGCTGGCTGCTGCAGGCAGATATCCCACCTAGGGGACAGAGTGCCCTGGGCTGCAGGATCCGTGCTGGGGTGTCTGCACTCACCAGTGATGGGGAGGTGTCGGGCATCGCTGGTGAGAGCCAAACCACAGGAATCAAAGGCTGATGCCTTGGCAACCGAGTCGTGGTGATGCTGAACAAAGTGAAGAAAAGGCCTCTTGTTTTTGGATGAGCTCTGCAAACAGAGATGAATGTCAGAGGAGATTTTGCCTGAGCATCGTTTAGAGGCTGTATAGTGGCATCACAGGGAGAAATCAGCTTGGAGAAAATTATAGCTAATGAAAACCTCCAACCAAAACCTTTTTTCTGTTAGAGGGTAAGACAAGTTGATGACTTTATTATTATTATTATTACGATGATTATTTTCCCTCCTTATGACTTTGCAATTTGAGATTGACAGGTCCTAACACAGCTGCTCTGGATGCTTTCCCAGCTCCACAAAGAGAGAGGCAGAGTGAAAAGCAGCCGGGCGGATCAAGAGCTGCTGGCGGGGCGGGAGTGGGACTCGGCAGCTCCACCACAGAGACCCCATAGATGTGGGACCCTGTGCAGAGAGGTGTCGAACATCTGGGAGCCCCTTTCACTGGGAACAGGCACTGCAGGTGGCTGGGATGTGGCTGGTAGCTATGCTGTAATTATAGGAAGCCAGGGAGAGAAGCAGATTTAAATCAAGTGACTACTGAGTTAAAGCATGAGAATTCCTATGTAATTTATGGTGCATTAAATAGCCTAAATATTCTCTCCTCGTGAGTTACTCTAATAGCTAATAGCTCTCATTTCAAGGCAGCGTTTTCTGTGATTCACCTTAATCTAGATTTTTCTTCCGAGCTGGCAAGTACCACAGTAAAACTTCCTCCTCTGCTGAGTGGTATTTTCTACAAATGCTCCAAGTTCCTTGGGACATCAGCTTGCTAAACTCTTGTTACATTTACCAAGAGTGAAACTTTAAACAAATTCACCACACAGAGTCTCAAAATCACCTCAGGAGGGTTTATGGCTGTACCTGGGAGACATGGATGGATGGATGGATGGATGGATGGATGGATGGATGGATGGATGGATGGATGGATGGATGGATGGATGGATGGATGGATGTGGCCTCAGGGCCCTACAGACAGACCTAGGACACATTGACCCTTATTTGTGAGGTGTCAAGCAGCCTGGATGGAGTTTCTGAAGACTCATCTATCCTGGCTCAAGAAGAGGTCACAGACTATGCAATCTCTTACAAGGCAGAGAAAACCATGTTACATTAGCCCAGCTGAGTGTGATCAGCACAGCAGAGCAGAAAGTCAGAGAGGAGACTGACAAGCACGGAAAAGCTCTGCATATCCCTGATCCAACCTCCTGCTCCGACCATGGCTAAGTTTGAATTTAACTCAGGATGTCGGAGCCTTGTCCCGTCAGGCTTTGAAAACCTCCAAGGATGGAGCTGGCACAATCTCTCTGTCTGCACAACTCTTATTTAAACCCCATCTCATTTATCAGGAGCCACTTTTCCCCCTTGGCTGTGAGGGACCAGTTTGTGCCACAGCTTTTGGACTGCTGTGATGTGTGGTTTGCTGGGAGCATCCCCCCTCAACGTTCCCATGGACACTGCCAGGCGTTTCCCATGCAGACTGTAGAAGCAGGAGCATGCACAGAAAATTCTCTCAACCTACTCATCCAGGCCTGGACAGTGACCTAAGTCCAGCCAGGGCTGTGAGCTGACCCAAAAACCCAGAGCCAGCAGGCTCCAAGAGCCAGCAGCAGGAAAATACTATCCAGAGCAGAAATCACAAAGAAATAGGAAAATCATTTTCCTGCTGCCATCTACAGTTTGGAGTGTGGCAGGAGGCTGGGCTGAGAGCCAGGGGAAGGCAGGGAAGGGAAAAGCTGAACTCCAGTATCTACACAGCTCTTCCCAGCCAAGGCTCCTCCGCCAGCTCCTGGGAAGCTGCTGCCATCTGCTGATGTGAGGGCGGCCGGCCCAGGGATCAACAGGCAGGGTGGAAATAACTTCACTGCACATGAGCTACACACACCCCAGAGCCTGGGACGGGAGGTCGAGACTCCACTCTAAAAATGTGCTCCCTCAGAAGAGGCCCAAAGCCGGCCTCAGCCTGATGTGCTGCCCAGAGTGTGCTGCCCAGCAGTTTCTCCCCGGCTGAAGTGAGAGGATGGTGGCTGGAACACCCTCAGGGCACCCCCTTGGTGCTTCTCTGGGCTGGGTGTTCCAGCATTGATTTGTCACTGCAAAAAGTCCTTCCCTGCAGTGAGGACGACCCTGAACCCCGGTGCTCTGGTCCCATCACCACACCCTGGCACTCCAACGAGTTCTTTGGTGTCCCCAGGGGTTTTCCCCAAAGTCCTGAAGGAACAGAGCTCTGCCACGCCAAAACACCAGCAACAAGACCCCCGCACATAGCCAGGGCTGGAAGACACCTGCCCTTCCCCTTTCCTCCCTGGCACTCACACAGAAGTAAAAGCCAGAAGGAAAGTTCTTTTTGTTCAAAAGAACTAAAACTGTGTTTTTGAGGGAGGTTGGTCTCCCCCTCCCCTGCCCTGCTCTCCTGGTCAGATGTGATGACATGAGGGCACAGTGTCCTCTCAGTGCCATCCCCCTCAACTCTGAAAACCACTCTGCCAACTCCAGATGGGATTTTAGTCCTGTTCCTCCTCCAGAAGCACTGACATTTTTAGTCTCCTGCATATCTTCTTCTAGAAGTAGTTGATGGCAAATGGAAGAATCCCTACATCTGCGCCTCCCCGGGCACCATGCAGAGCTTTCACAGCAGGAAAGGAGACAGGAGGAGAATGGCTGAGTAACTTCATGGCTTAGAGTCAAAAAATCCTGTTCTGTACATCTTTGGCTTCCTCTGCATGATTAAGTTACACATTCATCCTCACCAGGCGGCTTTTGAATCTGCTCTTCCTCTTTCCCTGTGCAACTTGAGTGATGGGTTGGACAGAGAAGGTGTCTTCTGCCTTCAAGAGAGGGGATAGAGGAAGTCAAACCAAACCAAGAGGTCAGGGCAGAGCTGTTCCAGCCAAGCAGCAATGACAAAGGGACACACAACCTCAGGTGATCAGGGATTTGCAGCAGGAGAAAGCAGTGGCTTCCCAAAGGAGCTGCCACCCAGGTGAGAACTGTCATAAACCTGGCAACAGGGTTCATGCTGCAGAGCTCAAAGGGACCCAATCTAATGCAAGGGGAGGGTTGACATAAAAAGTACTAAACGGCTCTGAAGTTAATTTTGAGATGGTTCCGTTTGGGGATGCACAAGGAAAGAGAGCAGGACAGGCCCCACCCTAGTGGGGATTTTGTTCAAATAAACAGGAGAGTGACACAGCTTTTGGATTGAGAGAGCAGGGGGAATACACAGTGGTCTGTGCTCCAGGGGAAATGAGGTCAGGCTCTGTCAATGCATCCCTCAGCAAGCAAAGACAACTCCAAAGCGCCTCAGACTCACTCAGAAAGGTTTCCAAGGACTAAAAGGAGCCTCTTAGTTCATCTCCCTCCTTCAATGCAGGCTTTGTAGTTCTCCCACTTCCAGGACAGGCAATATTCCTTCCTGCTCTGTCTTCCTCCAGCCTCAGAGCTGCAACAGAGCCAGGTTTGTTGGATGGCACAAAGGGACCACAGAGCATCTCCCCCAGATGCGCAGCTGAGCTCGACCCTCCTCCAGCTGCCCCCCTGCCACAGCCCCATTCTGCCTCTCCACACTCAGCATAAAACAGCAATTTCCCAGTCCCAGCCTAAATATCAGCTCAGTTTAGCCTGGCAGCCAGCATCACCCAGAGCTGTGCTCTGCCCACACTCCTTTGAGCCCATCCTGGAGCATCCTTTGTGCTTCACAGAGACTCTGCCACCCCGATGTCACTGCTGCTCCCACCACGGGACAGGACAGGGAGGGAGGGAGCAGAGGGGTGTGAACACTGCCATTTCCAGCAGTGCCAGAAGGATTTTGCAGAGTGAAATCACTTCCCTCCATGAAACAGCTCAGAAGGCACCAGGACAGCATGGCTTTTCCAAGGAGTAAAAATAAAAAAGGCCCCATTTTGAGAGGAAGCTCAGTGGTGCAGAGCCTCAGCAGGTTGTGAGGCTTTCACAGCACCCTCCCAGCAGCACACTAAATTATCATGTCTGACATTTCCCCTGCCCCTCCCAAAGGCCAAAATAATTCCCTGGCTCTGGATACAGATCAGTTGGCAAACAAGATTTCAGACACAATTATTTTGCCCTGAGAGGATTCTGAAGCTGCTCCCCTTTTTCTTGAGATCAATACCTAAAGGATAATCCTGCAGATTATCCTACAGTTTGGTGCTGTTAGCTCAAGCTCCCTTGTTTGCTTTATTTCCTCTAAGAATTACAACTCCTTCTGGCTGGGGGAGGGAGGTGTTTTTATATTCTGTATTGCCACAAATGAGACCTGACATCATAAATTGTCTGTAGTTGCTTGGAGATGAATTTTGTTGACTTTTTAGTTAAATTGAAACCCTTCCTGAGCACATACTGATTTCAGGTGGTGAGTCATTCCTTCCCAAAAGAGTAGAGCAAACAATAGCAACCAACTAAACAAAAAAAAAGAGCAGATTTTCTTCCAAATCTAGCACCTCTATTCTTTTAAAGCAAATCAAGTCTGGGGGAGTTTATTCTCCTGCAAAGCCCCACAGGCAGAAGGTAGAAGAGATGAGAAACTTCTTCTGTGCTTTGGAGGGTTATTTTTATTTGGTTTTAACCCATCTCACTGTTCTGAGTATCCAGAATAGCAACTCTTGACTATTTGTGGCTGAAAAGTTCCCCAGATGGAAAATTTGAGGAGATGGGGAGAATATCCCTGCTACTCCTGGGACAGATAGGATGTTCCTAAAATAAAGTTTTACCTCAGAATAACTGTCTCAGAGTATTTGTTTTCCGTCCAATAGATCTGATTCATAAAATGGCTCAACAGATCATCAAAAGCATCCTACCTGTGGGATGAAGGAATCTTCAAAACCTGAGGGACTTCTGAGGGATTGCTGGAACTGCAGTGACAGGAAGGAAGGGAATGGCTTCAAACTGAAAGAGAGTAGATTTAAATTAGATAGTAGGAAGAAATTCTTCTCTGTGAGGGTGGTGAGGCCCTGGCACAGGGTGCCCAGAGAAGCTGTGGCTGCCCCTGGATCCCTGGAAGTGTTCAGGATCACACTGGACAGGGCTTGGAGCAACCCGGGACAGTGGGAGGTGTCCCTGCCCATGGCAGAGGATTGGAATGAGAGGAACTTTAAGGTCCCTTCCAACCCAAACCATTCCATGATTCAATTAATTTGAAGACTTCACAAATCCCCCAGTGACTGAGGTGGACACAGGGAGCTCCAGGTCACTCCCTTGATTGGCCTCCCAGAGCAGAAGGAGGTGGGAGGTGACATTTTGTAGGTGAGCTCCAGGTCAGCACATGGCACCCCCACAGTGCCACAGCACCTCATCTGTGTGGGGTTCAGCTGGCAGCAGCCACCCCCCAAAACCCGCTAACACCCCAAGGTACCACTTACTCTGGTCCTGAGCTGGAGACCTCACCCTGCTCCTCTCACATCCACCGAGATCCTGTACAGGAACAGAGAGCACCAAAAGCCATCAGGGAAGAGTGCTGGAGCCAAAGCAAATGTCACATTCCTTCCAAGATGTTGCACTGAAACTGTAACTTTAGCATCACGTTTGACCTTTGAGACACAATAAAAGGATTTCCAGACATATTTTCCAATGCCGGGCAAATTTGTTTTTGGATCTGCCGGTAAGGTACAAAGTAAGAAAAGGGATTTTGGGTATGAAACCAGCCAGGCAGATGAGGCGACACGGCGACAGCCCCACAAGGTGGCAGAGCTCCATCGCTCATGGCCCGAGCGCGGGGATGCTCCGAACGCAGCCGGCGCCGGGAAGCTCCAGGGGGACCCCCTGAGACCCCGCTGATGGCGAGGGGCTCCCTGCCGGGCTGCCTGAGCCTTCCCAGTTTCCTTTAAATGGGAGTAAATCAGGTGTAAAACTGCTGGGAAAAGAGGAGCAGCAGTTCTCGGGGGCTTGGGCACAGGCGAACAGAACAGACAAAAACTCCAATTTTATTTGTCTGCGCTGAGGTCTCTCAGAGAATTTTGCTGGGAGCTGTTAGGAAGTTCTTAACCCAGTCGAGGGAATTGTAAACTGGGAAAGAAAATCCAAACTCTCAAGCAGGCAAATGTTGCTTTTATAAATTATAACAGTGGTCCAGAGCTGAATGAGGGGAATGACTGCAATTTCAGCTTGTCAGATTTTTTTCCAAGGTGTTCAGAAATGCACAATTTCTTCCTGTCCTCTCTGGGCCTGCCACACTCCAGCTCAGTTAAACAAGTGGCAATAAACTGGTCATAAATACATTTCAGCAGCAGACTAACACTGAGTTTCTAAGCTTCAGAACAATTATATTAAAAAAAAAAAAAAAAAAAGAAAGGAGAAAGAACTAGCAAGTAAAGAAAGGAGAAAGAACTAGCAATTAAAGAAATAATTAGCATTATCTTGTCATAGTTCATGATCAGTTGAGGAAGAACAGTAAAATAATTGCAGCTCTCAGCCCTGCTGCCATCTTCACTCCATGCTGGGCAGAGGCAAATTTAGTTTAGTTTGGGTGAAACAGCACCTTCCTGTGCTTTTCAGTGACATCCTTGGACTTCAGGGCAGACTCACCGTTTTCATCCCTGCAATCCACTTACTTTCTTGAGTCTCCCTTGTCAGCAAGGTCTCAGTTTGGAGCTGGCTCTGGTTGTAAATAACCAGCAGGGTGCAAACTTGGAGACCGGTCTGCAGAGGAAAGAAGTGAATCACAGCCAGCCCAGCAAATGGACAAATGGAAGGTTTCATGCTCCAAGTGGAAATCAGAGAGATGTGGTCTTTACAAAGGATGTTCTCTGAAGTGATGGGAAGCTTCAGGAGGAATTTTGTACCAGAGGAAATCATGCTCAAAGAAAAAAGATAATTTGCTAAAGCAAAGTTAAACCTTCTATCACTCAAATACCCAAATCAGCAGCCTGACAGAACAGTTACTGTAGCAACAGGTGGGAAAAAAATGCCACAGAAAATACAGATATTCCCCTACCCCCCAACAGATTGAGAAAAAACAGCTTCTAATTGCACTGAGCATCACACAGATGTGCAATGGCTCAGCCACTGTGGGTTGGGGTTTGTGCTGGGATGCAGAGCCAGGGCAGAGCTCAGTTTGTTATTGCAAACCCTTCCTCTCCATCAGCCTGAGAAATGCTGGAAAACCCTGACTGATCTGTGAAGAGCTTTCTTTTCCTGCTTGCCAGGAGAAGGAGGAAGCCTTCAAGGGAGCTGCAGTGGGAGTTCTCCAGGAAAAGGAAACAAAAAAGATTCCATAAAATCAAATTTGTAATATATAGATTTGGCCCGTGGGTCCAAAGAGGCCCAAGTGCATTTACCCCCACCCCTGTGCAGCGCCTTTCCAAAGAGTTTCCCAAAAAAACCAGTATTTCCTGTGGGATTGATCAGACCTTGAGCTGTGCAGTCAGGTGCAAAGCAGCCAAAATCAAATATACCCCAAGGGCTGTGAACCACAGCTTCCCTAGGCTGCCAGTGTCCCAGGGCTCCCCTCAGTCCTGTCCACCAGCTGCATGGGAGAGAACAGACACAAAAATCCCAGTTTTTTCTAGCCCTGGCCCACACTGGCCTCTGCAACTCAGTTGACTCCTGACTCTTCTCTAATTAATTCTTCAATTATGTCAAATAACTGTATTTATGCTGGAGAAGAACCATCGCTCTGGGGCTGTCTCGTGGCTGAGGCTGCTGCAGTCAGGACAAGCACAAAGGGCTTCGTGGACCACAAACTCTGCAGGTCCCAGCAGCACCTCAAGGACTTTGCTCCTGCACATCCCCCATCCTGAGCATCGCCCCTCACCTTGGGGCTCCAAATCCCAACCCATGGGCTGCAATAAGGGCATGTTTGCTGCTGGGCAGTAGAAACTAGAACAGAACAACCTCTGCAAACATCACACCTCTCCTCAGAGGCCTCAGACAAACCAAACAGCGCTCTGCCTTTTCATAAAAGCAGCCTTTGCCCGATCCAGGAGGTAATTACTGCCTCCACAGATGCCTCTGTCATTCCTTTTGTGGGTATTTATATCTTGCCAAGGAGCCAGAACTTTCCTGTGAGCTCCATCCTGTGCTGTCTGCTCTGAAGGGCTCATCCATCCCTTGCTTGCCTTGTTTCATATATTTCTTTTATGCCTTTTTCTTAACAAAGCAGCTTTTAATTCTAGTGTGGTGCTTCCCGTTCTCAGAAACAGCACAAAAAGGACATTGCAGTCCCTTCAGGTTTATATAAACATGTCCTTTTTATTACTCTTCATCATGGCTGTCTGAGCTGAAATGCTAACTTTTGGCAAAAAACAGTAGAAATGTTTTGGGCAGCTCTTTCAGGTAGGTCAGTAAGGTCCTCAGTTAAGGGAAGAGTTGTTTCATGGCCAAAAATATTCCTTTTGATGACTTGTTTTCTTCCTCACGGTCTTTCTGCTTGCTCTAACAATCTCCCTAAAATCCTATAGACTGGCAAAGCCCCATCAGCACCCAGATAATAGTGTTTCACTTCTCCCCTTCTCTGCACTCCTTTATGGAGTCATCCAAAAAAAAAGAAAAAAAAATTCCTCCCAAAATAGTCTTTGTTTTTCCTTTTTTTCTAAACTATCACTTCCGGCCTGTGATTCCAGCTAATTTATAACACACCACTGCAAAGCAACACTGAATTATAGAGAAAGACCATGGGAAGCTTTGACACCATTAGTGTTTGGAGGAATTAATGGGAGTAGACTGCTAAATATGATTATTTTCCTCTGTCTTTCCTTAGGGTGCCGATCACTAGAGCACAAGTGCCACGTGCATTAATTAATTGAAACAACACATTTACATGATTAAGGATTAACTCCTGTGCTTCTCCATTGACTAATTAGTGTATCTATAGATCTATTTAGAAAGAAAATACCTTGGGGAAGGCAGGAGCCTTCCGAGTTTATTTCATATAAACTGGCTGTCAAATTCAGGGATTGGAAAAACGTTCCCTTCTCCTTCCCTCCCCTGGCACCTCATATTTGCTTCTTTTATTTCTCTTCACTCCCATGTGGTATCTGCCACAAGTTTTACCAAGAAAGCACTGCTGAGTTTTTCTTCCCTCATTTTGGTCCCAAGTTCCCTGTTGGTTGTCATCCTCGGGCTGCTCAAGGTCTCCAACTCTCAACTCACTCTGGTGGAAAAGAATATTTGACACTGGGGATTTCAGCCTGATGGATTAATTAACTTTCCCTTCTCCTTCAGCTCTCTGTGCTCAGGGACTCTCACATTTCACCCCCCAGCTGACCAGTCCTCATTTAATTTTCTCTTTCCTGTTGTAGGACACAGGACAAGAAAAGAAGGGGTAAAGCTGCCCAGCTCAGGAAGCAACACAGGGCTTTGTGATAGTCTGTAGCTACAGCCCCTAAAATGTTCCTTCCCCAGCAGAAAATTACACAGAATGTTGACTTTCAACACCAAGTAACCCTTTAAAACTTCACCTGATTGCACAGTAACTTCCCACCACTCCTCAGAGAAAATGCTTTGCTTTGCTTTCCCTATTATCCCTCAGAGGCTTTTAGAGACCTTCCTGGCAGCTTAAAGGCAGCACTTCAAGGTACAAGAAGCACAAAAAAAAAAAAAAGAAAACCAAAACACTCTTCGGTCCTTCTCAAGCCTCACTTGTATTCATTTTAAGGAGTCTTGGCCAAAATCTTGACAAAATAGCCAGTTTCACCATTATCTCAATCCAGAAGCAGCTCTGCTCCTTTCCAGGGCTGGTTGGGTTGGACGATGAGGAGGAGCAAGGAGAGAAGAGTGAATTCATTAATTACCTGTACCTAATCGGAGCTTCTTTTTTACCCCAGCTCCAATAGTGGAACTTTCTCTGCTCATGGCAGGATGAGGAAGAGGAGGCTGAGTCCCCTCCTCTTGGTGAGCTGTCCTGTGGCTGAACACAGAAAACTTTGGGAATAAATCTCCTCTCCTTTACCCTTAATGAGGCTCTTGGTTTGAAGCAGAGGGAAATCCTTGCTGGGGTTTTCTCTGTAGAATAAACACACGATAAATTCACATTATCCCTGAAGATTTACATTCTGCACATCCCCGTTAACACACTCACATAAACACCACTGCATCCATACACTTTATTCACACTGTACTGCCATACCTCCTGTCTTTAACATCTGGACACAGGCAGAAGTTACACCTTTGCTGCACAAATGCAGAGAGGACCAGGACTGGTTTTCTGTATCTAATCCCAGGATCCTTCCCAAGGTGGTCTGGGGAGCAAAAATCACCTCCCATTGCTGAAATGTGTCCTCAGTGGGAAATTTCAACAGAGATATGAGCAGTAGCCCTGGTTTTGGTCAAGATGAGATTGTTGGAAAACCTCCTGGAGGGGCTTCCATTGGACACCTTGGGATGCTGCGGAGCTGTCACTGCAGCCACTCTCACTGCAGCTCCCCCTCAGCACCAGGGAAATGTCATTTCTCACACCAGCATCACCCAGCGTGTGACACAACCCCCGGACCTGGTGGCAGTGAATCGGATTTAAGACGCTCTCTGCCAGGACCTCGTTCCTCGTCTCCAAGCAGCAGGCAGGGCAGGCAGCAAGGCTGAGCCTCGTTATCTCTGTTTGGCACCAGCCATCGGGGGGATGTGGTTCTGGAATGTCTGTGCCCCTCGCAGCCCGGGAGCGAGCTCTGCCACGGAGGCTCAGCAGCAAACACTGCATTTTAGGGATCCACACTGCTTCCCTTATTGGAGACTCCTGAACTCGTTTTGGAAACGTGGGAAAAGCACGACTCACTGCTGAGAGAAATGCTTTATTCTGACTGAAAAGAAATTCGACAGTTATTGCAAAATGAAATCCCAGAGCAGCATTTTCATTCAGTCCTGCTCAGTGACCCCTGCTCATCACCTTCAGATGCCTGACTGTACACCAGGCACCGGCCATACCAGGTTTACAACCTAACACACACACCGAAGTTCCCACACTGCAAATTGCCTTCAAGAGAAGCAATATCTGCCTTCTCAGGTCTAGAAATGCTATAAAGCATCTCTTTTTTTGTCATTTCTGTCATGTCTTAGGTTGCTTATATATCTGAAATGAAGAATTCCTGAAAAAAAATTACTGTGCCTATATAAGCACATGTTGATTTTTAGGCTTAAATTCCAGTTTTCTGCTCTCCAGCACCACTCATACCCAAATGTATTTTTCTATTTTATTCACACTAACTCCCACAAAGACAACAGGAATTAAAGCAAGCCAAATGGTTCTTTATCTTTTCTTAAACTCATTTTGAATTTTAATCTCTGCTAAACAAGCTTTGATGGCTGAAATAATCTAAAACAATGCTTTGACTCAAAGGGACAAAGAAATCATGCAATTGAACATCAAAATTATAATTATTTCCTCTTGATTTTGACAGGTTTTTGAGCGAGTAACACATTGGCTTACAATGAGGAGATTCAATCAGCTCCCTCTATTTTTTTTTTTTCGGTATAGAGAAAGGAAAAGGAGGAGGAAAAAAAAAAGCCACTTGGCACTCCATTAGCAGCCGGTCCTTCACTTTGTTTTAATGAGCAGAGCTGTTGGCTGCGGTGACGCACGCTGCTAAAAGTCTGTCCCTGCAAGCCCGAAGCTGCTCGTGTGTTTACAGTGACACCACTAATGAAGCTGGAGCAGACGCGCTGGTCCTTGGGGTGTGTGGAGAGGGCTCCCACACCGGCTAACCGGCAATAAATATTTCCCTGTCAAAAATCGGCGCTAATCACGGGACTAAAATTAGGTTGGCGCTGCCTCTGGCTTGAGGGCAGAGGCAGCTAAAAAAAAGCAGCGTTAACTGGTGAGATGCACGGCAAGAAACGCCGCACTTGGGATTTCTTCCGGTGCAGCTGGACACAGCTGGAAGGTGGGCAAGCCGCAGACGAAGTTGGAACTAAATGATCTTTATGTCCCTCCCAACGCAAACACTCCTAGGATTGTGTAAGGAAGGGAGATGCTCTGCTGAAATGCGGCAACCCAGAAGGTCCAGTCTCCTCTCCCCGGTCTGTGTTGCTGGGAAAACACTGAGCTGGAAAGATGAAGACGGAGCAGCAAGAGAAGCAAAACAGGAGGTGATGGGAGGAGGAGCAGGGAACAGGCTGTGGTCCCCCTGTCTGCTGATGCCGCTTCCTTCCCTGTGCCAGGAGTGGTGCAGGTTCCAAACTGGGAACCCATTTGACCTATTTGCCAGTTTTTCTTAGCAAAAGGTTCTGTATAATTCACTAACTGCAGTCATCTGGGAATTGTCTTCAAACCGAGTGTATGGAGAAAGACTTTTGTCAGGTTTCTTTCAGGCTTTTTTTTCTTTTTTGAAAACTAAAAGAAAAGCCATTTAAAGATTAAAAGAGAATCCATAATCCACAGTAAATGCTGGAGAGTCTCAAAAAATTAGCCCACACATTTCTTACCTAATCTAAAAGCACAGCTCCCACTTGACAGACTTTGAAATATTTCATAACATTTGCAATATTCTCAGCTTCGGCTTTGAAGCTCTCCCCAAAGACTGGATTTTCCCATCTCTGCATGGATTTATCATCACCTGCCAACATCTGTGCAGATCCTGAACTATTTGGGGAGTTTGGTGCTTTGAAGTGACAATGCATCAAAGCCACAGTGCAATCGCTGCCACCCCCACATCACCCCCAGTCAAATATTGACGTGCCAGGAGGTCCCATTTCCAGCTTGCTCTAAAAACATCTCCTTGCTGCACACAGAGAAAGTTTTGTCTGCTCCTATTCCTTCCTAGGACTTGGTGGGATTGAGGACACTGCAAGAGTTACAAAATGCCATCTGCCCTTCTCACTGGGTGTGATGCCTCTGTGGGATCTCCTGCCTGGATTTGTCCGATGCAGAAAATGTTTCCTTATGTAAACCAAAGCTGGCACCACTGGTAATTAAGTTTCCTGAACCAGGACAATGAGACTCCCTTGGGAATCAACATCTGCCTCACTGGCTTCCCAGACCTCAGCAGGTTTGTCAGCACTTCTGGAAGACAAAGCCTGAGCTGTGGTTTGCTCACAACTTTCCTCCCATAGGGAAAACCCAGCCTGGGCTTTGCCTGTTTCCCCACACCCAACCCCAGCTCTCACCTCAGGGAACACCTCACCTCACCCCACTGCACCCACAGGGGTTCTGAGCCTCCCTTCCTCAGCACAACCCCGAGACAGAACTTTTCCAGAACACCCAAACTTTCAGGAGGGAGGGAGGCAATAACCCAAAGGGAAGCACTTGCATTTTTGCAGCACAGGTTTCCCAGCTGTTTGCACCTGGACGCAGCCACACACACATAGCACAGAAAAGCACATCAGGACCAGGCTGGCACATGGAAACAGCAATTTTCCCAAGTGGAGCAGCTCTGAGTAGCCAGCAAATAATGAAGAGTAAAATTGGAGGCTGGAGCTAAATTGCCTGGGCTTCGTTAGAGGGAAGAGGGAGCAGGTGGCTCTGAGCAGTGGCAGGGCAGCAATTCAGGGGATTTCAAAACAAAGATTAAAGTCCTTCACTTCTTTGGTTAGTTCATGTTATCCTTGGGCTTTTCAGCAAGGACTTTGTGTCCATGAGGAGAGTATTGTATTTTATAGGAGCTTAGTTTGATTTACTGGGCACACAGGTGGAGCAGTGTTTGCTTTTGCAGCTGTAATTTATGATGACTTACAAAGAAGAATGATGTTTCTGTACTTCAAGATGAAGGGCTTAGTGTTGTTTTCACTCTTATTTGTACAAAAAGTTTAAAGTGGTGCTGGGTTTGAACAGTTGAAAGTAGAAGCTGGTGTGAAGATCTAAGCACAGAGCCACTCGCTCCCCTTGGCTCTCCCTGGACAGTGAAGTGGGCTTGTATTAATTCTCAAATAAAGCACCATCATCACATTTTTTTTCCTTCCTAGCAAGCACCATGTTACAAATGTACATAACATTTCCTGCTGGATTTTCATGTCCCAATCCCCACATTAACTGAACTCTCAGGACCATCCTCCCCCCCTCAGATTTTAACCAGATTTTTGCAAGGTGAGTGGTGGACATGATTCCAAACACTTTCCAGCCCCAGCAGCTGAGCTGCAGAACAAATCTGGTAAGGTGAAAGCTCTCAGGACTCTGGGATGGTTTTGGGGGCAGCTTGGGATGAGCTGAGCCCACATCACAGGCTGGAAGTGTCTGTTCCTGTTACACATCCATGGAGAAATGTCCTACCGTGTCTTGGCCAGGGAATGAACTTGGGATTCACCATCCAGAAGCAAAGGTGAGGTTGTGATGTCCTGTTTCATCACCATGCCCCCTCCATGCCAGGCAGGTCTCACGAGGAGAGATGTGCAGTAAAATTGATCCTGGTTATCCCTGCTCTGATCCCAGTTATCACCATGTGAAACCAGCCAGAGTTAGTGCATCACCAGTGCCCCTTGTAGGGGTGCCAGTTCGTTTGCTGTGTGCTAATTAGCAATGCAGGGCCTGTGCCAGCATTTATCTCCTTGGAAAGCCTGGACAAGCAGAGCTCAGCCTCTCAGGCACTCAGGCAGAGGCAAAACTCACCAGAGAGCTGCTTTGAGAGCAGCAGCTGGAGGGGGACAGGATGCCCAAGGAGGAAGAGGAGCTCTGACAGCAATCCAGGGGGAACAGAGCTCATCCTTACAGAAGGAGGGGTGGAGCATGGCAGGGCTTTCCAGTGCCACCAGGAGCACTCCTGTGATGGACACCTTAGCTGGAAACTCCAGCCCTGAGCTTGAGCACTCAAACACAGGGAAGTCATCAGCGCTGGATGTTCCTAATTCACCCTCACCTTGAAAGTCTCCTCCTCTAATCAAAAAGGTTTGAAATGAAATAATGATCACCCAGATGATGTTTTTGTCACCTTTTTGCTGTAGCCTGACACTGGTGCAGTGGCAGTGCTGGACTGCAAAGAGCTCCATGCTGGGCACAGCCCAAGAGCAGCTGTTTGCCCTGGCAGGAAAAGGGAGAGAAAAACAATTAATGAGCTTTTCTTCAATTCAAACAATTGCTCTGACCAATTTTTACAAAGTATGGCTATAAATAACCAGTTCCCTTCCAAAAAGTCCATTCAAAATGACATTTTGCTCCCTAATACCACAATTAGATGTGATAGTAGAGAAATCTTTTCTTTTTACAAAAATAATTTTGTTTGAAACAATCCTGCCTTGCAAAATAGATGAATGGTGATAGAAAAGGCATTTCCATTAACAAGTTCAGCTGTTCCACCCCACTATGCTGACAATCTCTTATCAAATGGCATTCACAAGCATTCCCTGGTAGGAATTGTTTGTAGAACCTTCTCCCTGCATTTACAAAGTCCTTGCAGCTGGATTTTTAGCCTGGTTTCTAAAGAAGAGGTTTCTGCAACTGTGCTGGTTGAGCTGGCTGCTTCTCATCTTCAGTTCATTACCAATGTTTAAAAACACTTACAAGGGGAAGGGTGGGTGGGAGAAAGGCAGAAAGGGTCTGAAATTGAACTTTTGTGCAAAGTATGGCCTGAGTGAAGTAAATGAAACAGCCAAAAATTGTATTTTCTGCTGGCAATGTGCTGCTGGCCAGTCAGCCCATGATGGTGGACCAGTCTGCATCCAGGCAGCTGGAAAACATCCCTCCCTCTGCCCTGTCTGGTCTGGACAGGATGGCCAAGGGGCAGGATACAGGATCAGGGTTACTGAAATAAAAGAGAACAGATATGAGATAAAAGATACAAACCTATGGGAGATAAAAACTCATTAGCCCTGCTGCTGTGTGAGATGCTGCAGAACAAAGCCCCGGAAAGCAGAGCTGGGTAATGGGAGCAGGATGCTGTGAAACATGAATCACAGCCTCCAAATGAGAGAGGGGAAGGCAGGACCACACTCTTCTAATATTCTTTCCTACAGCAGCAGGAATACTTAGGGGAAAGATTCAAGGAGCTCTTGTACTTGGAGCTCTGCAAAACACTACAGAGCTCTTTGGGGGAAATGTTAAACAAAATTGCAGTAGTAAAAAAAATATATATTTAAGTACAGGAGTTCTGATTGGAACTGGGTCTGAATGCAGAGCACGTGAGTTTGGGAACAAGGGGCAGGGGACAGGGGGTCCAGAGGTGCATTTCCCAAGGGACCTTCCCCTGACCAGTTCTGGGCTCCGCCATGAGCAGCTCTGTTTAAGCAGGGCTGTGTCACAGGTGAAAACAGGTGGGTTTAAAAATTTGGGGCTGATGCATAAAAAGCCATCAGCTTACCCAAAACAAAAATATTCCACTTGACCACTTCTCAAAAGACAGGCAAGGTCATCTGTACCCTGAAGTCACCTCTGGAACTTCCCTAACCCACAGTAGGTGGGAGTCAGGTATTGGGAAGGCTTCCCCAGGGATAAGGACACTGGAGCCAATTGTGTGGGGAACAGTCAAGCCTCCAATTCTGTGAGATTTGTGGGAACAGGAAAGGAAATGATAGATCAGACATGGGTGCACAGAAGAGCAGGCTCCTGTGACATCCTGATGCCCTCTCACACCCCTATTTCCCAGGATTAAGAGCAGTTGGGGGCTTTCAGGATAAAATCCTGGCCATGTTAAGTTCAGGGAGTTTTGTGATTAATCCAAATGGCTTCATTTCAATGACATCTTGCCAAGCTGTACTTAGATTTGTCAAGTGGAGCTTCCACTTCAGGAGATCCTCTGATACCCAGCAGTCCCCAGGGAGCACTGGGATGTGTTAGGAAAAAACAGGAATCAGGCCCTGATCCCCTAGATTGGTGTCTTCACCCAAGCAGTGCTCAGAGAGCCTGGAATCTGGTTATTCTTTCTTTTGCTGGCAGCTTAGGTTTGCTCTTGTAGCTCTACAGAGTCCCTTTTGTCTCAAATTCCCTGCACTGCAGGAAACAAAGGGTACAGCTGCTGCTCTCACTGTTTGGGGTCTTTCCTCCACTGCAGCCTCCCTGTCTAGCTCAGATAAAAGACAAAGGCAGAAGAATTTATGGAGTATTATCAGCTACCTTTGAAAATAAATCAAAGGATGGGATTGTGGAAATCACATTTGATGACATGGAATTTTGGGAAGGGAGTTTTTTCAAGCCCAGTTGTTTGAATCCTCCATGAAATCCCCTAATGCATATTTGTGCCTCAGAAATTGGAGGTAATTTAATTCCACTTACTCTTTCTCTCTCCTGGACTGTCATCTCCTCAGTCCCATTTTTCCCTTTCAGTCCACTGCTCTGTTGCCAGGGCTCATTTGGACATAACCAAGGCTCTAAGTTTGAAAAAACAAAGCTTAAAATAGGACAGTGACTTAACAAAACCTAGCACCCAAAGGCCACATCAAGGCCTTGCTGGCTCAAATACACTGCAAACAGCTGGCTAAAGAGAGAAATAACACCCAGAAACTCACATTTTAAGTAGAAAGGACCTGGTTTCCTTAAGAACTTGCTCAGCTCTGGGTACTGCTGGTGGCACTAAGTTCCTCGAGTTATTCGTATCCAAGAGCAGCATCCAGAGCTTCACCTTTGTTGCCTGGTTCTTTCAGCTTTCTGATGTTTTTACTTTTGGAGTCAGAGTTCTCAGTCTTTCATGTAAACAATAGCTGTTTCCCTAACTGTAAGAGTGCTTCCATACCTGCACTGTGGCACAAATACCCTGATGGGCATCTCTTGTAGCCAATGTGTTTGTAGAGGAAGTGACCTTGTTCACCCAGTCCTTGTCCTGGTTAAGAAATCTATAAATTTAGAAGTTAATAAACATACAGCCCTTTTTGCCCTTCTGAAATCTCTCATGTACTTGTGTTCTCTCTCATGTCTTAGAGCGACCCACCTTCAGCCTCCTGTTCCTGCCAAGGACAAATGGGAGCCAGTGGGGCTCAGAGAGTGAACAGCTGAAGTTGGCAGATCAATTCACATTGAGACAAGGATGAGCCACGGGCTCCCTTGACTGCTAAACAAAAGGCACTTCCCTTAACAGAGAATTGCCATCTTCACCAGGCCAGCACAGAAATTCAAGATTAGTTTTACCACCTCCAGCTCTGAGGGTTCCCTTCAGGCTCAGCTCGAGCAGCCCTGCAGTGACAGCCAGACAGCGTTTGTGGCCTTGCAGGACATGAAGGGTTCTCAGCCTGAGACATCAGCCTCAGGACCTGTCTCTCCAAATACATCCCATTTCTTGGTGAGAGGAGACTCCCAAGCCATGGTGTGGGTTCTATTATGAAAGGAATCTCTGCAAGAAGCTGGGAGGCCTGGCTGCACATCAGCTGCACCTCAGCAGTGTTTGTTCAGGGATATTTCCAGGGAGGATGCTCTGGAGATGTTCCTCCACGGAGCACAGCACCTTCTCCCTTCCATATTTTCCTCAGCAGGAATGCACAACAACAACATTTACCCTTTGCTTGCTTACCCACCACAGAAAATTTCATTTACTGATCTCACCCTCCCCGTTTTGTTCATTAAATTGTCTTTTCTTATTTCCAGTGATGAGGCTGTTAGGATGGCACTCATGGATGTGTGCAGAGATTTGAAATGTACCCACTTCAAACCCTGCTCATGAGAGGAGTGGGTAGTTAGGCTCAGACATGGTATGAAAAATAATGTGCCAGGCCCAAATGTCAAATATAATCACGGGTGATATTAACCTCCTCAGTGAAAGGAATACATCCCTTTATGAAATAACCTGGCTTTAATGTTCAAGATTGCTACAACAGATTAAAAGGCAGCCCCTGATAAGTTGCCTACACTAAAAGCATCATGGAAATTGAAAACATAATGTACCTCACTTAAGTGATTCACACTATTAATATGTAGAGTTTTCTGAGCTACAGTTTTATCAAAGCTGAGCAGGGAGAATAAGTGAGGGGTTTGTTTCCTCATTTCTTTTCTGAATAACAAAAGAGAACAGATGCATTTATGTCCAGCGAGGAAAGAAGTAAAATTGTTTCTGAGAAATAGAAGTTGACACTTGGAGCAAAATCCGTTCTGTGCTGGGTAGAGGAAAAGAGAGAGCACTGCTGTTGTGCTGCCCTTTTTCCTGAAGAAACCCCTCAACCCAGGTAAAACATTTTAATATTCAGAAGCTGAACTGAACCTGAGGTGGTGCTTCTCCAAGCCAGGCTTCAAATCTGGTAGGTCATGATGGGGGAGAGACAATTCAGAGCCCCACTTCTGCAAGTGTGGGCTGAAAAATCTGGTCACCTGCAGGCTGTAAGGACCCTTTGCATGAGGTAGTAAAAAAACTGTGGTCAAAACCCCAAACCAGACACACACTCATCCTTCTCCACACAGACAAAAGGGCAAAGGAAAGGAAAGCAGATGTAATAAGTAATTAATAATCTTAGTCTGGGTTTTGATGCCAGCAAGGGCTAATTCCTAAGGTAATGCTGACCAAGATGAGCTGTGGATGCTTACAAGAGAGGTGAAGTGGTTGGTTGTGGGATGGAGATGCACCCACCCACACCTGCACACCATCACCCACAGCTTCCAAACCTCTGAGATGCAGAAATGTCAGACTTAATTTCAGCCTCTCATCACCAATTTCAATGGCAAGCCTGAGGCTGGCTCTAAGAGCTAAACCATCTTGTTTAATCTGCTTGTTGATGTTCCAGATTTTGTGCTGCCAGAGCTGCACCTTCACTCTACAGAAATGTGGTGCAGCTGCTCCCGTTCCCTTAGAGGCTCTTTAATATCCAGGGCTGTTATCTCTTCAGAAGTGGTGCAGTGTGAGTCCAGAAATCCCTTGCCAGTGCCTCTGCAAGCTGGGGATGCAGCTGCCTTTAAAGCACCTTTCCAAAGGCACGGGGCAGTGAAGTCATTACACCTCGCCCACGGATTCGATGGCTCTTGTGTCGTGTTCACAACACCTGCATCCAGCCCCTCTGGGGACAGAAGAGGCCAAAAGCATTTTCTCAGTGCCAAAATGAGAGGAAAAAAACGCAGCACTCTGTGCCACTGTCAGGTTTCTCTCTGCTTTGACAGGACAGCACCTGCCCCGATGGGTTTGAATTTGGCTGTGGAGCAGCACTTTTGCAGCCACTCCTATTTCAAGCCCCTCATGGGACTAGAAAAACTGGGGGCTTGAAGTGAAAGAAGACAAAGGTTCTGGGAAGAAAATCCCAGTATCCCTCATTATACATGGACAAACTGGTGCTGCAGATCCAGTCATGGAATGTTGGAAGGGACATTAAAAATCAGTGAGGGGTGCATGGAGGACTTGCTGCTTTTGTGCTGAGAGGAAAGAGGGTTTCAGAAATTATCTCCCTTCATCCTTCTGCCCAGGCTCCATCCAGCAGCTCCCCACCACATGGGATGGGGTTTGTACTGCTGCTTGCAAGACTTTACTAGAACCTTAGGGAGAGAGGCTTGCTCTGTCACAGACTCAGATAAATATTTGGTACATAGGAAAGTCCTTCCCATTTCTCCTGACTGCATTAATGTCTCAGCTACCACTGATCCCAAAGAAATATTGTTTACTCAAATCCCAGTGATCCCTCCCCTACTCTGAGCCCAACACACTCACAGTGACAATGAGGAGGTTACAGGGTTGGAGCCACAGAGCTGATCCAGCCTCACTTCAAAACTAATTTCACCCCAGGTAAGAAGCTCATCAGTCTTACCTTTTATAGATTTAACCAGGAAAAGCAAAAGCTTTGTCCATTTCCCACCAACTCCTCAATTTGGATGGAAAATGTTGCCTTTTGGAAGCATGAGTTATGGAGGAGAGGCACAGAGTAGTGCTGAGCATCCCCAATGTGCCTGGGGAGGGACCACTCTTCAAAAGTTGATCCTGAGAAAAATAAAGGTCAGATCATTATGGGATTTGTAGTCACAACA